>PVJH01003703.1:0-135817 GCA_004026705.1 Nesogale talazaci | reverse complement strand
GTGCCCCCATTCACAGATGTTCAAAATTGCTCTGGGTTAGGCACTGGGGCTCTGGGTGGCTGCCTGGAGGAATCAGAGCCTGTAGGTAGAATTGCTGCACTCTTCTGTGGAGAAAAGGGAGCCATGGGAGAAGGTCGCAGTGCCCCTGGGTGGGAGCTGCTAGCAGGCAGTTGCTATGTGGTGGTCAGGCTATGGTTTGGGGGAACTCAACACCAGAGCCATCCAGTTCCTGGGGGGGCAACTAGGCTAAGGGAGACCAGATACTGGCAGGTGGCCACCTTGTCACAAAGGTTGCACAGTGGGTGAGTAATCTCCAGTATATAGATCCAGTTCTCCGGACCTTGGAACAAAGCCAATGTGGGAGGGGCCACCTCCCAGAGAGGAAGGGTCCCCCAGGTATTCATGAGGACCTTTCTGCTCATCAGAATATTCTCACTTGTACTCCTGGACAGGGAACTCACCAGAGCTCCCCATATGGACTGCTTACCATGAGACCTTCACAGGTCTCATGGACTTTACTAAGTAGAGAGCCTCATCTTTCTTATGTTTTGCATATGGTGGTTTCATTCTCCTTGCCTTATCATTAGCAGAGCAACACACAATCACCTAGACCCCTAGTGCTTCTTTATGCCACCAGGGAAATACATAATCCAAATAAAGTCTTAGAACCCCTGGGGTGAGTTCAATAAAAGAATAGAGACAACAGAGAAAAGTTTCAGTAGACCTGGAGATAGATTCCAATCTAGAAATAATTGAATATAAAAATCTATGAGAAATCATTTTATGAACAATGAACATTGCTTGAGGTATGATGATAATATCAACATTTATATTGCTTGAGTTCCAGGAAAGGATCTGAAAGAGTCATGTGCAATAAATAAAAGCAGCAGAAATAATAGCTGATAGCCTCAGCTTTGGAAAATTATACATATTTGGAGATTTTTAAAGCTCATTGTATGCTGAACAGGATGAACTCAAAGAAAATAATTGCAAGACACATAATAATTTAACTACTGAAAAAAATAGTAGCAATAAGGGATATCAAAGGCAACTTGATAAATGCAATGAATTACATTAACCAAATAATTATTCAAATATCTGAATTTAACATCACAAACCATGGAAAACAGAACACAGTGAGATGTCTTTGAAGCAGAAAAATGAAATTGTAAATCTAGGATTTTATATTCAACATAAAAGACCCATGAGGAATGAAAGTTAAAAAAAGATATAGACAAAGAAATGCTAAGAAATTTGTTGCTTAAAAAGGGAAACTTGAAGCATCAGAAACTAGAGAAAGCCAAGTACAACGGACTTTATTTTTCCTTCTTTATATTTCTTTAAAATATGAATGATAACTAAGAGTAAAGCATTGCATAATGGTGAGTTTAACTTATATCTAACATAAATGAGAGTTCAATAGCAGTCTATGGGTGTAGGACTTCTGTTTTCTTTGATGTGAGAAACCATTGATTGTAAGTAGAAGGTGAATAGATTGCTATATGGACTTACCAGGACTCTTGTTTTGTTGTCATTGTGTGCCTGCCAGGAGATGCCACCTCATAGCAATTCTATGTGCCAGAGTAACAAATGCTTTCCTAGACCCTTTGCATCTTTATGAGAGCATTTTTTTTTGCCTTAGATCAGGGATAAAAGATCTCAAACTCCAGCTGTTCATTTACTAGGTGAGCATCTTTTCATTTACTTTGCAAGCATCTCACCAGAGCCCCTTATGCATTTCAATAGCCTCGAAGAAAATAATATCATGAAATATAGCCTATAAGACAACAGATTCATTTCAAAGGAATATTTCAAATAAGTGCATAGTTCAAAAGAAGTAGGATATAGAAAATAACAGAAAAAGGTAGAAAGCTAATAGAAAGAAAAAATAAAGGTCAATGAAAATGCAACCATATAAATAATTGCATTAAATATAATTGGTATAGCTTATAAATTAAGTTATTTCAAAGAAAATAAATAAAGACCCAACTAAATACTGTCTATAAGATACAAAATTTAAATATCATGCTATAAAGAATAACTAGATATAAAAATATGACATAAAGGCTAATCAAAATACTGCTATCATATTGGAAAACTACATTTTAAACAAAAATAGTTTCCAGCAGCAAGGAAAGGCATTACCTACTGATTTTTTTCCCAATGATTTTATTGGGGGGTGCTCTTACAGCACTTATAACATTCAATACATCATTTGTTTCAAGCATATTTGTACACATGTTGCCATCTTCATTTCCAAATGTTTTCTACTTGAGCCCTCCATATAAGCTCTTCTCCCTCCTTTTTTTAAAATAAATCATTTTATTGGGTGCTCATACAACTTCTATCATGATCAATGGAAACATCAATTGTATGCAGACCACATTTGCATACTTGTTACCATCATCACTCTCAAAACATCCTCCCTCCATATAAGCCCCCAGTACCAGCTCCCCATACTTCCCCTTCCTCCCCACTCCCTCCCCCATGATCCCTTAATAATTTACAAATTGCTATCACTTTTTCATATCATATACTGTCCAATGTGTCCCTTCATTCACTTCCATATTTTTCATATCCTAGAGAGGAGGTTATGTATAGATCCCTGAAATTGGTTCTCCCTTTCTATTCCAACATCCCTCCACCCTCCCAGTATCACCACTCCCACCACTAGTCCTGAAGGGATTATCTAGTCTAAATTTCCCATGTTTCTGACTCCAGTGTACATCCCCTGGTCTAACTGGATTGTCAGGTAGAATTGGTATCACGATACTGGGTGAGAGGAAGCATTTGAGAACTAGAGGAAAGTAGCATATTTCATTATTACTACAGTGTACCTTGACTGGCTGATATCCTCCTTGCAACCCCTCAGTAAGGGGATGTCACTTCACTTATTGATGAGCCTTGGGTCCCCATTCAGGACCATGCCCCTCATTTATAATGATGTAATTTTTAGTTCTTTCATGTCTGACACCGGATCTCTTGGACACCTCATGGTCACACAAGCTGGTGCTTCTTCCATGGGGACTTTGTTGCTTCTGAGCAGGATGGCTGCTTGTTTACTTTCAAGCCTTTAAGACAAAGTAACCAGATGTTCCGCTTTTGGTGGGGCAGTCCCGCTTTTAGACATTTTTTCCCGCAGACCATGGCATTTTTTAAAAGTCCCGATTTGGGGAAAGAATGCACTACAAGCTAGGAAATGATGTGAGAACGGGAAGGGAATATACCCGCTCTACACCCACTACCATCCCCCCAGTCCTGGGTCAATGGTGTCCCACTTTACTAATATTAAAATCTGGTCACTTTACTAAGACCTCAGACACTGCATCTTTTGATAGCTGGGCACCATCAGTTTTCTTCACCACATTTGCTTTTGCACACATTTGTCATCAGCGATCATTTCAGGAAAGGGAGCTTGCAATATTGTGATTTTGTTGTTCTTAAAGCCTGATACTGATCCCTTTGACACCTCATGGTTATTGCTATTGTTGCTAGATGGTGTCAAGTCAGTATCTTGTACAACATATGGGCAGAAGAATGAAAAACTGCCTGACTATTGTTGCTGTTGAGTGCCATCCTCACTATTGTAGCTGTCGAGTCCATTGTTGCAGCCACAGCTTCAACCCATCTCATCAAAGGTCTTCACTCTTTTTATAACTCCTCTACTTTGCCAAGCATGACGTCTTGTTTCAGGTCTGGTATCTCTTGATATCATATCTAGAGCAAGTCAGAGAGACAAAGTTTGTCTCTCACTTCTAAAGAGCATTCCAGTTGTACTTCCAAGATCAATTTGTTTCTTTTTCTTGAAGTCTGTTTTACTTTTAGTATTCTTTGACTGGAGCATTGTGATAGGTAAACTTGTTGTGCCAACATGGCTAAAAAAGATAGGTGGGTCTGTTGTGACAACATGACCAATGATCGCATGGGATCAATTGAATGGTGGAGATAGAAATGGCTTGGTGATCCCCGCCCTTGCTCTCTCTTGCTCTTGGATCTTTGGAGCAGCTGGCTGCTTTGTTTGTCCTGAGCCTTGATCTACAAGGGACATGACCCGTGGCACACCTAACCCATGGACTGCATTGCTGTTAGTTGAGGTTCCTTCAAGTCCTGCTTCGCCATACCTCTTGAATATACATCTCTTGAACTGGGGACTGTTGGACCCTGTCATCAGCCTGACTGTTGGTGACCTGCTTTGCTGTGCGCTGCTTGTGGCTGGATAGCCCGAATTGCTCTCCAGAAGACTACTTGGTGGCCCTCAAGATTCCAAGGACTGCCAGTCTGCTAGCTGTCTCACTCAAGTGAGTTACACTGAGTCTTTTGTACTGCTTTATAGATTAGTTAACTGTGTATTTCTTTTTTATATATCCTCCTATCCATATAAATATATAAAGAGAATTACTACTGTCCTGATTTTGTTTTCCTAGAGAGCCCTGTCTAACACAAGCATTGATGTTGTTCGGTGCGATCAACTCAGTTCTAACTCATAGCAATCCTGGGTAAACAGAGCGAAACGCCACTCCATCCTGTACCATCTGCACAACTGTTTTTTTTTTTCCACCTATTTTTGCAGTCACTGTGTCACCGCATTTTGTCAAGGATCTTTCTCTTTTTCAATGCCCATCTAATTCATCCAGCATAAGGAAATATCCAGGGACTGGTATCTCTGAAAATATGATGCAAGGATGGGATCTGAAGTCGCACCATGCTTGTTTCTGCAGAGGATGAGGGTCGTGCTTTTTCCAAGATGGATGTTTGTTCTTTTGGTAACACATGGTACTTTTAGGATTCTTCACTAGCACTGTATTCAATGTCCAACTCTCATTATAAGAAAATATGTATTAAAATAAAGATACATAGTACATTTTAAGAATTTTGCTAGACAACACTAGGTCGATTTTTAATTGAAACACCCTCATGTGACAGGGCTGAACTCCCTGATCGGGTTTCCTAGCCACATCTTTCTCTCCAGAAGACACTGAGTAAATCAGAACTGCAATCCTTCCTGTTAGACACTGAGCACTTAACCCCTGCCTCTCCACTGGGGTTTAATTTATGTCTATTTGATTAAATAATCCTATTTATTTGTCTAAGCCAGATGTGAACAGTCCCAGTTTATGCACTTCCCCAAACCAGTCGTTAAGCAGGGCTCATTACAGTTTTCATTGTTCAGAAAGAGGCTACAGTACTGAAAACACTTAATGAGCCACTTAGATTTTATTGAAGAGGGAGTTCATAAGGGAGAGGGGCAGACTTGTGGCACAGTACAACTAGTCACAAACCATTTCTTAAATGTTCATTTCAGTTGTCCTCTCTTCCAAGTTTCCTTGGCCTTGATCTAAACTTGAATAATTCCTTCGTGATTTACCCCTACAAGCAAACCTATGAAGCTTTTAAGTCAGCATACTTACTATAGAATATTACTCCAGGGTTTCTTGATCTGTTATCCACAGGCACGTCATACTGTACCTAATCAATTTGAATACAATGAGAACAAAATTGTTATCACAGGACTAAAATTGTTGATGTCAGTGTGTTTCCTTCCCCCATTATACTACATTTGTTCAACTAAAGTCCCTTTAGAAACGCTAGTGTTTATTAAAAGGAATACAATCTAGTAGATATCTGATATATAGTTTTGAAACTTTAAGTTAGCTTTTTTTTTAGGCATCACTGCCCTCTGGGAGGAGTGGGAGGCCCAGCCTTGCTCTTGGATAGCTGCTGCTGGATTTAAACCAAGCCAGTGGGCTGCAGTGCCGCACTCAACCACTACACCACTGGGGCTCAGCCCAAATTTTAAGTTTTTATAAAAAGAAAAAATGTATCTTAAATTTATTATGAGGTTGCACTCAGTGTTCCTGAGAAAGTGATAGGAAGAAGCTTCAAGATCTTTGTGCTTGGAGCACCGAGGGACTACTTAGAATAAAGAAAGTTTGTGGGTCTCAACCCCTGTGGGACTTGAATGACCCTTTCACAGGGGTCACCTGATTCATAGCAGCAGCAAAATTACAGTGATGAAGTAGCAAAGAATATAATTTGATAATTGGGAGGTCACTACAACATGAAGAACTGTGTTAAAGGGTCGTGGTATTAGGAAGATTGAGGACCACTGCTATAGCGGATAACTGAACTCTTTCTGTGGATTTCTGGGACTGTAACTGTTTTATATCACAATAAAATATTTATGAAATATATTTATATGTTTAAGAACAGAAGCAATTGCATTGGTATTTCAGTAGCTATACCTTGTTTCCATGCAATATATGCTCATCAAGTCTAAATATAATTTTAAGATGTACAATCTCTCCAAAAGATTTAGCTAAAGATAGCATTTAATGTAAATAGAATGTCACGAGATAGTAAAATTAAAGTCATCATGGGACTTTTCACAGGATATAGTCCAGAGATTTTCATTTTCATTTTTGAGCAAGTCTTTCAATAACACATCAGTGATGTTCCATGAGTTCCTGAAATGTCTATTCTAGTTGTTCATGTTGCATGCTGTGGCAGTTACATAATCTACTGTCAACTTGAGGAAGGGGTACAGTCTAGCCTGTCAACCAGGTCGCAGCTCAAGGACCTCATTTGGAGCTCATTGAAGGTCGGACACATTCTTTCTTCTTCATCAACCTGTGAGACATTGTTGTTGGTAAGCCACATGGAGGTATGCTAATGGTAGCAAAGACCATAGAACTGAAGGAGCCACGTGCAGACCCAGGCCACAGCTGAGATGCTTCCACTGCCACTGGATCCACAAGACTTTCCACCTACTTGATTTTCCTTTATTCAGCATGATTGCATGTGTTGAGAGTTTGAAGACGAATTAATATATTGCTATCAGGCATATGGGCTAATATCAGATGTATGTGCTTGATCTGGACTTGTCTGGGATGTTTTCTTAACACATAATTACTCTTTGATATAAAGTGCTTTCCTATATATATATGAGTGTCTATGAATCTGTTTCTCTCGTCAACCCAGGCAACATACATGTTCATTTCTATTTGGTCATCTGATTTTTCAGTTCTTCTGGTCTAAGACATTTGCTCATCTTAGAAAAATCTCTCTGTATTTTCTTATAGGAACTAACCAGTCTTCTTTTAATATCCAGTCTATAGGTTTTGTATTGTTCAACACCACTCGTGTCGCTTACCAATAGTGGGAGAATTTCATAAACCCATCTAGTACGTGGCTAATTAAACTTGAATTTCTTTTGCAACTCTACTGCCATATCTTCAATGAATCTTTGCATTAACTTTTCCCAAGAAGATCAATGCAAATATTGACAAAACTTCAAAAGTACAAATTCTCTTGATTTCTCATAGCTTTTAGAAGAATCTTCCACTGTAATATCAAGAACTGAAGGAGTAAGATTCTAAATGGTTTGACATCAACCTCTTTTGACAGCAAAGAAATAAAATAATCTGTGTTTGTGTAAAATCAAGGTGGAATGATTTGTCTAAATTTGTCTTGAACATCATCTGCCTTTACATGAAAATCAAAATTTTCATCAACTACAGATGCATATTTATCATGGAACATTGTTGACAGGCTACCAGCAATGCAGTAGAAAAAGATCAGTATAGTAAATTAAACTAATTTAGTTCAATTTCTGTGTTGGTCTTACATTTAAACTTTGCCAGTTTCCTCTCTGACACACTCTTATATTCAACCAAAAATGTATACATAGCATCAAATTCATCCAGTTCTGACCTGGAAAGATCCTCAAAGACTATAACTCTTTAGGGGAGTAGAAAGCCTTCTTTTTGCAAGGAAGTGGGTGGTGTTTTCAACATGCTGGCCTTAAAGTTAGCAGCCAAATGCATACCAGTATGCACAAGGAGATTATACACACATACACACTCATACTTATCACATATATACACACACATACATACATATACACATGCATATTTTACTTTTCGTGAAAGTCTACACAGAAAATTAAGTTTACATTTAATAATTTGTATAGTACTCACTGTCATTGACTACATTTTAAAAAACTGTGTCAACATCATCATTATTTTGCTCTTGTTCTCCATTTCTGCTAATCTAGCTTCCCTGCCCCCCTGCCCTCCCATCACCCCTCTCCCCTGCCTCTTTACACACAGAGACCACCTGACCTTTATGTTGCCTTAGGGTACATGACTGATTGGCCTCATATCAGTGATTTTTATTTTTAAGGAGCACAGGACTAAGAGGTGATAGTATTTATTTTGTGAGTTATTTAGCTGAATTTCACTGTTATTTAACTGTTATTTAGCTGAAGGGTGAGCTCTGGGAGTAGTGTCATTTAAAAGTTTAAAGGGTAATTAGATGGAACATTTTTGTACTTAGACTTCTTTATGTAGGAAATAAGTGATTGTAAAGTATTTTTATAACTTTCTCATGTATACTTCCTTAAATAAAATATACCAGAGAAATGAGATTTTCTAACTTCAAAATAGGAGTTGTATAATAAGGTTTAAAAGTATTTCTTTTAAAATCATTTTATTGGGGCTCATACAACTCTTATCATGAACCATACATCCATCCATTATATGCCAAGTACATTTGTATATTTGTTGCCCTCATCATTCTCAAAACATTTGCTTTCTACTAAAGCCCTTGATAGAAGCTCCTCATTTTTCCCCTTCCTCCCTGCTCCATCCTCCCGCATAATAATTTATAAATTATTATTTTGGTCATATCATACTGTCCGATGTCTCCCTTCACCCACTTCCCTGCTGTCTGTACCCTAGGGAGGAAGTTATATGTAGATCCTTGTAATTGGTTCCCCCTTTCTACCTGACCTTCCCTCCACAATCATGGTATCATCACTCTCACTAATGGTCCTGAAGGGATTCTCTGTCCAGGATTTCCTGTTTCCCTTTCCAGTCTGCACCAGTGTTCATCCTCTAATCTAGCCAGGTTTGTTAGGTAAAATTTGGATCATGATACTGGTGGGGAAGAAGCATTGAAAAACTAGAAGAAAGCTGTATATTTCATCAGTACTACACCACTCCCTGAGACCCTTCTGTACGGGGATGTCCTTTTAGCTACAAATGAGCTTTGGGTCCTCAATCTGTACTTCCCCTCATTTACAATGATTAAATTTTTTTGTTCTTTGTTGCCTGATACCTGATCCTTTCAACACCCTGTGGTCAGTCAGGCTGTTGTACATCTTCCATGTGAGCTTTATTGCTTCTGAGCTAAATGGCTACTTATTTACCTTTAAGCCTTTAAGACCACAAAAGTTTTATCGTCTGATAGTCTGGCACCATCTCCTTTCCTCACCACATTTGCTTATGCACACATTTGTCTTCAGTGATCATGTCAGGAAAGTGAGCATCATGGAATGCCAATTTAATAGAACAAAGTGTTCTTGCATTAAGGAAGTACCTGAGTAGGGTTCCAATGTCCATCTGCTGCCTTAATATTAAACCTATAAATATATACACATAGATCTATTTCCCCAACATCATATATAAATATATTTACCTATGTACATGCCTGTATTTAGACCTCTATAAATGCCCTTGACCTCTTATTTCTTTCCTCTATTTCCATTTACTTTCCTCTTGCCCCACTATCCTGTTCAGCTTTCATTTGGGTTTCTGTAATTTCTCTCAGTTACATTGCCCTTGATCAGTCCCTACCAAACCTCTCACACCCTCCTTGTCAGTGATTTTGAATTACTTGCTGTACCCTTGTCCCTGGGTTGGTCGGCACCACTTCATTTCACTCACCCCACCCTCTCCCTTGTGCCCCTGAAATCATCTGTCCTGTGGTTTTCTCCTCTGGACTTACATCCAGCCTGTATTATCTAGATAGACCTGCAGAGATAATAATATGCACACAAAATGCAAGACATAGCAAGATGAAGCAACAAAAGAAAGCAAAACGATGACAACAAAAACCCAATGTATAGAAAAGATACATAAATAAATTAATTAAAAAATTGTAATAAAGAAAAATCTGTAAATTGTTCATGGTTTGTTTGTTGACCTCTGGAGTGTCCTCTGGTTGAGTCTAATGAGTTTCCATGGCCTGACCCCAAAGTGTACCCTTGCCACTTCCTCAGGACCTCCATACTCTGCTCCCCCCACTGCTCTGCTTCATGCCTTTAGTGTTTTATCTTGGTTTGGTAGGGTCAGACCAGGTACAATCCTGACATACTGTGTCTCCAGTATTTTCTCCCATAGGACCATGAGTCAGCAAGGGCTGTCTTGTCTCATAGTAGGGCCAGCTATGTGGTCCTCTCTGTACATTGACTTCTGAGCCTCGATATATTCCTCAAGGCTTAGTGGGCCAGGGTGCACTTCACTCTCTTCTTACCCCTTCATTTGCTTCTGTGTGCTCTGGTTAGACATGCCCCTCTCCATCAGCTGTAGCTTCAGTGATGTCCTCTAAATAATTTTTTCTGTGGGGAGGGACAGCTGTCCATGTAGCAGAGATTAGGGGTAGGCCCTCAGACGCTTCCACTGGCTCCCAACTCCATGTTGTCACACTGAATTCACAATATGGAACACCAGGTTTAAGTTTTGTCTCTCTTTCTCTGTAGATATATAAACAGTACCCTCCCATTGGTGGGATAGCGCCCTGTTTAGCACCTTTACAATGCTGCCTACCCCCTTTTTAGTTGGCTACCATAGGTAGCCCTGGATTTGGTCTGACCTCTGCCATTCTACCTGGACCTCACCCCAGGAATGTTTGTATGCAATAGCTTTTTACCCTATGCCTTTTTTGCATTTTTTAGAGTTTACCTTAGGAGATTCATGTTGTACTTATCCTTTTGCACTTGGCTTATTTCAGTTAGCATAATTTCCTCCAGTTCTTCCCTTGCAGCAATATGCTCCATGCATTCGTGACTGCTTTTCAGCGATGTGCAGTACTCCATTATATGTATGTGCCACATTTTTTAAAATCCATTCATCTATTGATGGAAATTTGAGTTGCAACTTCTTGCAATTGGAAATTGTGTTGCAGTAAACATGGGAATACAGATGTCTGGCCATGGTTTGTTTATTGCCTCCTCTGGGTATTGGTCCAGTAGGGCAATTGCTGGGTCATATGGGAGTTCAATTCCTATCTGTTTTAGAAATAGCCAAATTGATTTTCATAGTAACTATACATACCTACAATTCCACCAGGAGTGGGTGAGAGTTCCTATCCCACCACAACCCTGCAAAACACTTGTTGCTTCCTGATTTTTTGAATTGGGCTATCTTTGATGATATTAGGTGATATCTCATTGTTGCATTAATTTGAATTTCTCTTATGACTAATTATCAGGACAATTTTCTCATATGTTTATTGTCATTTGGATTTCTGCCCCTGTGAAACTTCTGTTCAGGTCTTTCCCCCACCTCTTTAATGGCCAATTAGTTTTTCTCTTCTTCAAAGCTTGCACATTATTGTATATTTTAGTAATAAGGTCTTTGTCTGATGTGTCATTGTTAAAGATGTTTTCATAATCAATGATCTCCCTTATTAATCTCTTGGTAAATTCTTTTGATGTACACAGTATACACTTTTGATTTATTTTCAGTATATCCCACTTGTCAATTTGTGACACTTATGTATTTGTATCCTTCCCTATTTTGGATACTCTATGTATTGCCTGTGCCAACATTTTCAGATTTGTCCCAATTCCCTCACTAATGGCCCTAATTATTTGGGATTTTCCCTCAAAGTCTGTGATTCAATGTGAGTTTATTTTCATGCATGGAGTGAGGTAGTGATCTTGCTTCATTTTTTTTTGCTGATAGATATCCATTTTTTTCCAGCACCATTTATTAAAGAGATCATCCACTTCCCATTTGATACATCCTGGCTCCTTATCAAAAATCAGCTGCCTCTATTATGTCATTTTTATTTCTGGGTCTTTAGCTCTTTTTGGTTGGAATATCTGTAAATATACCGGTACAAAACTGTTTTTACCACTGTGACTGTATAATACTTGCTAATGTCAGGTACAGCAAGCCCTTCCGCTTTGTCCTTCTTAAGAAGCTCTCTGCTAAATCTGGGATTCTTTCCTCTCCATATGAAGTAGGTAGTCAGTGTTGCCAATTCTTTGAAGAAGGATTGTGGTATTTGTATCAGGATAGCATTGAACTTATATAGTGCCTTGGGCAGAACTGACATCTTTACTATATTGAATCTTCTAATCTATGAGCATGGGATATCCTTTCATTTGTTGAGATCCTGGTAAGTTTCTTGAAATAGTGTACTAATCATTTTATTTATACAAATCTTTCATTTTTTTTTAATCAGGTATATCCCTAGATATTTTAATTTGTGTTTGGCTATTGTAAAGGGTACTACCTTTATAATTTCCTCTTTTGTGATCCTGTCTGATATGCATAGCAGACTGATAGACTTCTGTTTGTTGATTTTGTATCCTGCCACTCTGCCATATTCCTAGATTGCTTCCAACATTCCACTTATAGAGTTTAGGAGATTTTTGAAGTATAGAATCCTATTGTCTTTTATTAATGATAATTTTCCCTCTTTCTTCCCCAGATGAATATATTTGATGTCTTTTTTGTGTGTTATGTTGTTAGTCAAGGTCTCCAGTATGGTGATAAATAGGAGTGGGGACAAGAGGCATCCTTGTCTGGTCCCTTTTTAGTGGAATTGTTTTCTTTTTTTTTTCTCCATTGACTATCCTATTGGCTGCTGGGTTTTCATATATAGCTTGTATAATATTGATAAATTTTCCTTCTACTCCCATCCTCTGTGTCTTAAAAAAGAATGGTGTTGCATGTTTTTGAAGGTTTTTTCTGCATCTATTGATATTCTCAAGTGGTTCATATAATTTTTTCCTGACAATATGGCAACTAATACTAATGGTCTTTCATATGTTGAAACCTCCTGCAATCCACATATGAGTCCCACTTGGTCATGTTGAATTCATTTTTGTATGTGCTTTTGCATTCTATTGGCCAGCATTTTGTTAAGGGTTTTTACATCATTGTTCATTAGGGATTTTGGACTCTAGGTCTCAAATATTGTGGAATTTTTGTCCACTTTAGGTATCATAGTTATATTAGCTTCATAGAAAAAGTTTGAGAGTTTTCCATCTTTTTCTATGTTCTGAAAAAGTTTGTGTAGGATAGGTGTCAGTTCTTCCCTGAATGCTTTGTAAAATTCTCCTGTGAAGTCACCTGGCACAGGGGATTTTTTGGGTGGATAATCTCTTAATAACCTTGCCTAACTCTTCTGTTGCTATGGGTCTTTTGAGTTCTTGACATCCATCTGAGATTGTTTAGGAAGGGATTGTGTTTCCAAATATTTGTCCGTGTCTTCCAAGTTGTTGGATTCATTAGCAAACAGGTCTTCACACTACTGTGTAATTAGCCTTTTGATTTCATTAGGGTCGGTTGTCATGTCCCCTCTTTCATCCCTCACCCTTGCAATTGACATTTGGTCCTTCTTTCTTTGATTAGGTTTGTGTGGCAGCGTGTTAGTCCGGGTAGACTAGAGAAACAAATTCATAGACCTGCGTATGGATATAAGGGAAAGCTTTATACACAAGAGGAATGGAACATTGAGAAAACATCCCAACCCAGTCCAGTCCAAAATCATAAGTCCGATATTAGCCCATATGTTCGATACCAGTCTATAAAGTCTTGTTATGACTCATGAGGTATGTGCAGCAGAGATGTCCCGGTGCTGGCAGGGGTCTCCACATGGCTCCTCGTTTCCAAGGTTCAGGGTCCATCAGCAGTTTCCATTGATGTTGGGAGCATCTCAGTGCTGGCAGAGTTCTCTCTGTGGTTTCTCTGGCACCATAGGTCTGATTGCATCAGGGCAAGCCCATGTGGCCTCCTCTCTGGGTCCTCCATTCTCCAGAAATCAGGATCAATCTGCATGCTGTCATCTCATCCTGTCAGTAGACCGACTCCAAGAGACTGAGAGTCAAGTTTCTCTTCTCTAATTGGGAAATACCATGAGATTTCCCAGAAGTCTCAGGACAGAGCCATGCCCACACAGAGGCCTCATTGGCTACTCAATGGCTACCTCCAGATTGACAAGTTAGACTTTACCTCTAGACTCCCAATCATGAAATTGACATGAGCCACTGCCACAGGCAGTTGAAATGTAGGGGTGGAGTCTAGGCTGTTAATTTGGAGATAGCCATTGAGTAGCCAATGAGGCCTCCATGTGGGCATGAGACTTCTGGGAAATCTTGAGACTCCTGAGACTTCTGGGAAATCTTGTGAGATTTCCCTCATGGAGATGAGAAGCTATCTACCCAGTTGTTGGGAGTTAGTCTCAGAGACGATGAATCACGGACAAGACAAGATGGCAGTGTCTGAGAAGCTGAAAGAGCCAAAGGAGAAGCCACACGGATTTGCCCTGATGGAGCCAGACCTCTGAAGCTGGAGCGGCCATGTGGGGACCCCTGCTAGCGATGAGTTGCTTCTGCCACCACTGGATGCTGTTGATGGACCCTGAGCCCTGGAAGCGAGGAGCCATGAGGGGACCCCTGCTGGCTCTGGGATTCTGCACCCACTGACCTGTGACTTCGTGAGTCAGAAGGAGACATTATAGACTGGTATCAGGCATATGGGCTAATATCAGACATGACTTTGAACTGGACTGGGTTGGGATGCTTTCTCAATGTTCCATTCATCTTGTATATAAACCTTTCCCTTATATCTATATGCATGTCTATGAATTTGTTTCTCTGGTTTACCGAGGCTAACACAGTTTGCCAGGGGTCTATCAATTTGGTTAATCCTTTCAAAGATCCTACTTATAGCTACATTAAGTTTTCCCATCGTTTTCTTATCTTCTCTCTCCTGGATATCAGCTCTGATTTTTATTATTTATATCCATTTGCTCTTAGTAGGAATGTTCTCTTGACTGTACTCAAATTGTTGTAACTTTTGTGCCAGCATATCACCCACAAGTCTCTCCTCTTTTTTCATGTGTGCATTTATTGCTATCAGCTTTCCTCTGATAAATGTCTTTGCTGTAACCCAAAGGATTTGGTATATCATATTTTCATTTATCTCTGATCTGATCTTTTGCTTTAGAGAATTATTTATCCTCCAATTTTTTGCCCTGTTTTCTTCACCATCCTTCTGTTGATTTCCACCCTTGTGGCATAGTGTTCTGGGAAAAATGTCTGTGTAATCTTTATATACTTGAATTTACACAAATTTGACTTGTGTCCCAGCATGTGGTCTATTTTCGAATATGTGCCATGTTGATTTGAAAAGAATGTGAGTTTTATTGCACTTGGTGAAAAGTTCTGAGAATATCTAGCAAGTCAAGTTGCTCAGTTATTCTGTTTAGATCTATACCCTCTTTGTCGAGTTTCTTTCCCAGTGATCTACTCTTTTTCAGATAGTGGTATATTAAAATCATCAATTATGATTGTTGAGCATGTGATTTCTTTTTTCATCTTTTGAAGTGTTAGATTTATGAATTTCATGGATCTCTCATTGGGCACCATGCATTTATTATGTTCACTGGTTTTTGGACACTGTTCCCTTATATAGTATATTATATACTGCCCCTCCTTGTTATGGCTTTTACCTTGAGATCAATTTTGTCAAATATTAAGAATGCTACCCTGCTTTTTTTTTTGCATTGCTATTTTCTTGATATATTTTTCTCCAGCTTTTAATTGTCAACTTGTTTTTGTCTGCAAGTTCGATATGTGTCTCCTGTAGACAGAAGATCAATGTGTTAAGATTTCTGAGCAAGTCTGTTATCCTCTGCCTTTTGATGCCTGAGTTCAGACCACAGATATTCAGTGTTATTGGATCTATCTGTGGATTCTGTGATTTTCTCTTGTACCTTTTATGTTGGATGATTTCCTACCTACCTATTTAATCTGCTTGTGTTGTGTTGTGTGTGTATATGGTTCATTTTTGTCTTCTTTCCACTATTAAACCAATGGTAGCTTAGGGAACCTTTTATCCTTGCTGCCCTATAAGGGAAGTCATTCTATGTGATGGTCTCTTATTTGTACTTAGTAGGTGTTGATCTTCTGCTCATACAGAATTAGCAAGGAACTTTTGTAGAATGAGTTTCTTTGTATGTATTTTTTGAGTTTGGGGTTTTTTTTTTTGTCTGAAAGATTCTTTTCCATCTATCTTAACAGATAATTTGGCTAGATATAGAATTCTTGGGTTTGCATTGTTTTCCTTCAATTTTTGCAGTATGTTACTCTGTGCCCTTCTTTTCTTCATTGTGTCTGCTGATAAGTCTGAACATAATCTTATTGCATTACCTTTTTGTGACTATTTGTGACTATTTGTTTTCCCTATTTGCTTTCACGATCTTCTTTTCCTCATAGTTGGATAATTAACCTGTTATGTACCTTGGTGACCTCTTCTTGGGATTCAGTCTGGCTGGTGTTATTTCATGGCATTAAACATGGCTCTCATGTTTTTCAACTTCTCTGATTGTCTTATTTGACTGCTTTTTCCATTTGTCGAGTTTTGCTTAGTTATTTTCTTTGACACTGATACAATTATCTGCCTCCTCAAGTGTGTTGGCAAAGTCTGCAACTTGCCATTGGATTTTGTAATTTCATCCCTTAAGTTTTCTATTTCCCTTTGGTGTGTTGCCTTTATCTCCTCTCTTATTCCATCCTTTTTCTGTATTGCTTTCCTCATATCCTGTATGACTCCAAGCATCATTCTGAAAATTTCTTTCTGTGGCAGGTCAATATCTGCTTCATCTATGCACATTATTAGATTCATGGATTCTTCCAGAATTGCTTTCTGTTTCTCCTGCTTTTTCCTTGAGGCTGCTGGAGCTGGTTGCTGTTTATGTATTGTTTTAGAGGAGTGTGGAGCCATCTTCCAGATCAAAGAGCACTGGGTTCTCTCTTGCATGCTTCGTATGAGTGCTTCTACAAATGACATGCAGGTAGCTGTACTCGGGTTTAGGTTACCACTCTTTCTTTCCGTGGTTTCACTTTTATCCTAGCTGACCAGTATTCTCTTATCTGTTTTGTGAGTTGAATTATCTTCTCATGGGATGCTGGTTTGTTTGATGTGGACACAGAAGGGTGATGTTTTACAGGTTGATCTCTATGTAAGCCATAGTGGCCTGTCTGCTGCTGCTTGGAGCACCTCGGATGCATGTGGTATTTCCCTTTTGGTGTAGAGCACTGTAGCTGACAGGCGGAATTACCCTAGTCAGAAAGGTCACTGTGGGTGGAGTGTGTGGGGGATGTTGCCTTGGCAGCATGAAGCACCACAGGTAGTGGGCAGGAGTTCCTCCAGTCACTTGTAGGACCTCGGCCTTTAGACCAGCTTTCCCCCAGTCTTAAGGTACTGATTTATCTAAATAAATAATACAACATCGGCCATGAGCAGATGGTTCACCAATGGAAATAAATAGTACAAAATAGAGAACTAAGGAGATGTTAAGAAACAAAAGCCAAAGCATTGGCTGTTAAGCAGGTTCTTATTCATAGTGATCCTAAAGAGCAACGTGGAGTTGCCACACAGGGTTTCAAAGCGCATAGTCTTTATAGCCAAACGTCTCGGGAGTAGAGTGGTTACTTATTTAACGGTTACTGGTAAGGTCAGCAATTCAAATCCACCATCCACTCATCAGATTTCCTTTCCCATAAAGAATGACCATCTCAGAGACACATAGGGAGAGTTCTGTCCTGTCCTATAGGGTCACTGCGAGTCAGAACTGACTTAAGAGTAGTGGGTTGTTTTTTGTTTGTTTGTTTGATTGTTCTTATTTGTTGTTTTTTTTTGTAATCTTTATGGAAGGAGATCACTACATCTTTCTCCTGAATTGAAATATCCCAACTTGTAGTTAACAGCCATGTACTTGCATGGAAACACCAATTTTGTCTGTCAGTTTGTCATCTTGTGGTGGCTTGTGTGTTGGTGGGATGCTGGAAGCTCTGCACTGGTATTTCATATGCCAGCAGAGTTACTCAAAGGGAATAGGTTTCAGGGAAGCTTCCAGACTGAAACAGACCCACTAAGAAGGACTAGGCTCCTCTTATGAGGACAGAGCCGCTGACAACATATACATGCATAGCTTTGAAACATTGTCAAAGAATGAAGGTCAAACGAATGGAAACAGAATATTGTTAGAGATAGTGCATGAGGATGGGCAAGTCAAAAAGTAGTACTAAAAATGTGACTCAGAAAAAGTTCATTTCTTGGGGTGGTGTCTACCACAGTGACATAAGTCAGGTGAATCTTGTGGAAGGGAACCCTTCCAGATTGTCAATTGTTGATGGGACATAACTCAAGGTAAGGAGAAACAGTTGCAAATATCTGCTGATGATCTGAACTTGGAATGTACAAATTATGACTCTAGGAAAATGGGAAGAAGTTATCACAATTGAAAATAAATGCATGTAGATTGATAACTTGGGCATCAGTGAGCTGCTATTTGAATATTTTGTATCACAATATTATATTATTTATAATTCCTAATTTAGTAAAAATAAGGGCGTTTAAAATAATATTATATAGGATATCCTTTATATATTTATATATACTTTATATATATTATATGTTTAAATAATGAACAATATTCTTCATATTGCAAATCTATTTGAGGACATTTCCCTAATTAAAAAAAGTTATTACTGACATTTACATTAGAATAATTACCCTTTTTATTTATTTTTTGTTTATTTATTCATTTATATATATTTTCTTGTTTGTTTGTTTTTATCATTTTATTGGGGCTCTTACAGCTCTTATAACAATCCTTACATCCATTGTATCAAGCACATTTGTACATATGTTGCCATCATCCTTTTCAAAACATTTTCTTTTCTACTTGAACCATTGGTATTAGCTCTCCTTTCCCCCTTCCTCTCCCACCCATCCTCATGAAACATAGATAGTTTATAAATTATTATTATTTTCACATTTTACATTGACTGCTGTCTTCCATCACTGTTGTACGTTCCCTTTGGGGTGGGGTGGGGCAGTTATATGTCAATCATTATAATCAGTTTCCCATGTTAAACAAAAGTCTAGTAAGATTTTTGTTTTTAATCAACAAAAAATACAAGACATTAGCAGTAATTGACTGAAATATACTTAATATACACTGAAAATTTTGGGAACATTTCACTAGAAAGTAAAAAAATGGGGTTGAGCCCCGGTGGCGTAGTGGTTGTGCACGGGACTGCGGCCCACTGGGATGGAGGTTCAATTCCCGCTCACAGGAGCAAAGGCTGGGCCTCCTCCTCCCACCACCAGGGCAGTGATGCCTAAAAAAAAAAAAAAAAAAAAGTAAAAAATGTTTCAAAAATATGAGAACCTTGAAATGCTGTGTACAAAATAGTATACTTTAGATGATGGTCAAAATCTTTGAGGGTGATAGGAGGGCAGGATAGAGATATTGATTCCTGTATTTTATCACATGTTTAGAAAAATTTGACGACAAATATGGTGAAGATGGGGTGAAAAAAACCAAAGGAAATCTTAAAGGGTTATGAACATTATAGACTAATGCCTAGAAGCATCCAAAAGGGGGACCTCACGTTTGTATTCTTGCATTAGAGGAATTATTTATTATGTACAATACCAGTCAATTTATATGTATTTCTAGTGTCACCAATAATAAAAAAGAAGGCAGCATGCATCATTGAGAGAAGAACTTCTGCCTGTTGATATAACTATTCTGTTGGGGCTGAGTGCTGGTAGCATAGTGGTTGAGTGCGGGACTGTGGCCCACTAGCTTGGCAGGTCAAATGCAGCAGCAGCTCTCCAGGACCAAGGCTGGGCCTCTGACTCCTACTAGAGTGAAATGGTCCTCCCCCCAAAAAAATATTCTGTCATTTAAGGGTGCCATTATTTTATACAAAGCAGAACAATAACAACAAAAAGTTTTCCATTTTCACTTTTCAATAAATATGTGTTAGTGATGATGTACCAATATGCCCAGCTATCAAAAAGAATATCATCTGGGTTCTTAAAAACTTGTCTTCTAGCAAGTATCAATGTAAGTGAGATGTCAGCTAAGTCCACACAGGTGCAGAACACCAGCCTGTCTGACTTAAGGATCGTTAAGGATAACCACCATCATCACAGGAGGTGCTTGTGTAGAGCTTAAATTCGGAGCACCTCTTGTGCAGAAGCTATGCCTAAATTCCATTTTCAGAGACCTTATGTAAATTAAACTTTTATTGAATCTAAAGCTATATATTCCAGAAAACCCTTAGAAGCCATTAACTTTATTTTAATGTTTATTCAAAAGATGTGTCTCTGGAGTTGTCTTTTCTCATTTGAGGCTTAATAAGCATTCACTATTTTAGAAGTTATAATAATGTACCAATATTTTCCAAAGTGATTTCACAGAAAAATATATAGTTCTATAGGATAGCAATATTTTATAGTTGTGGGTAAAGATATGCTATACACACAGTTAGGCAACATTGGGTTAACACATTGCAAACAAGTTCTTTATCATGATTTTTACATGCGTGGGAATGGCTAATTGAAATTTGAGTATTGAACCTTTTATCCTGTGAGCCTATAAAAGAGCAATGAAATTCCATGCAGCTGAATTCTGAAAACGCTGGAGCAACTAAATATCTGCAATTGAAGGGGATCTGAGAAGAGAATGTTTTTAAACCCTAAATTTGTTTTTTTTTCTAGATGATACAAAATTATTATTTCATTAAAGAGTAGAAACTTTGCAAATGATTATTCTTAATGGAACAGAGGAAAGGGAAGCATTATTCTAAGGCAAGCAGATATGTCTTAATAGAAGGCATATATTTTAGAACATAAGAAAATGTTCTAAAACACTTTAGAATTCAAACCCAATTCTAGTCCCCCAGGAACATGATGTCTATATATGATTGCTAAATCTTTTATTTGTTTTCTTTTAAGAATCTACTTCATAGACAGTATACTTAATTCTAACTGTGCGATGGAGTCAGAGCCTTCAAGCTGAACTGTAGTCTACAGATTTTATTTTCCCAAATGGAGAACTCATAAAATGTATTTATTAGTGCATCCGGTAGCACAAAACCTGAAGGGATTTGAATATTGGCTAAAGGCTCACTTGAGCTGAGCTGTGTCAGATGTTGCTGCCTGGTGCTACTTGTAGAGAATTAGAGCAAATAATTTAGGATCTTCATGTATCTGTACATTGGAGCACAAGCGCTTGGGATATTCTAGATTCTTTAACAACTGGGCTGGAAACATGAGAAGACAATGTGTCGCTGCAGAAACCCAAAGGCTAGTGAGCTCATCTAAGAAATCTAAATCTGAGAAAAAAATTTTTGTGCCAATTCTGACTTTAAGCAGCACTTTGGTAGATTGCGGCAACCTCATTTGTTGTCCATTGCTCGTATTTCCTTATTACATGTGATTTTAAGGTTATCTTCAGTTAATTCATGAACACATTCAAAAACTAAAATTGCCATCTACAAGCAGTCCCTGTATGCAAAGAACTTCATGTTTTTGTTTTCACTTTAATAAAAATAGCAGTCCTGTATCCTCTTCTACACTAGAGTCATGTTGTTGATGAAAAAAAAATATCACACCAAAAACAAATGGCTTAAAATAACAGCTGCTTATTTAAGAATTCTATAGGTTAGAAAATGAAATTCAATCTCATTGGGCTAAATTCAAGATGCCAGCAGGGTTGCTTCCTGCGCAAGTTCTAGGCGAGTGTCTGTTTTGTTAGTTGGTGGGTTGTTTGCTTTTCCAAGTTTCTAGAGGCTGCTGGCATATCTTGTTGGTTGCTACATGATTTCACCTCTTCTATTTTCATACATTTTCCCACTCTTTCTACTCGTCTTCGTATCAAGGTCCTAAGGAGGGCTCTGGACTTTCCATGGTAATCCAAGAAACTGTTCCTTTTTAAGAGATTTAATCATTTCTGCAAAGTCCCTTTGGCTGCACTGTTGAGTGTCATCAGCTTGGTCTAATCCACAGTGACCTTATGCACAATAGAAAGGAACTCTGCCCAGTCCTGAGCCATCTTCCCAACTATTCATTGGCCTGACCCCATTATCCCAAACTCGGTGTCAATCCATCTCTTTAAGGGACTTTCTCTTTTTGGTTTCCCCTCCACAGAAAGCATGATGTCTTTCTCCAAAGATGGGTCTCTTCTGACTGTAAGTCCAAAGTATGTAACACAATGTCTTGCCATCCTGGCCTCTGAGGAACACTGTAGCTGTTCTTCAAGATGGATGTCTTTGTCCTTTTAGCAGTCCATGGTACTTCCAATATTCTTCCCCAGCACCCAAAGTCAAAAGTGTTGATTTTCCTTCAGTATTTCATACTCAATGTACTATTTTCAAATGCATATGAAACAATTGAAAATATGACTTGGGTCTCACATACCTTAGTTCTCAAAGCAACAACGTTGCCTTTTTTTAATTAATCATTTTATTAGGGAGCTCTTACAAATCTTCTAACAATGCATAATTCAATTGTATTAAGCACACTTGTACATATGTTGCCTACTTGTATATTTGTTCCCATCTTCATTTCCAAAACATTTCCTTTCTACTTGAGCCCTTTATATCAGCTCCTTTTTATTCCCCTCCCTCTCCCATCCTCCCATCTCTATAAATCCAGATTAGTTATATATTATTATTATTATTATTATTATTATTTCATATCTTATGCCAGCTGCTGTCTACCTTCTCCCATGAATCTAGTATTATTCATTCCCTGGGGGTGTATATATCCAACCTGGTGATCATTCCCTCCTTTTTCCGCTTCCCCCATACTCCCACTCCCACATCTCTACTCCTTTCATATCACTACTCTTACTGCTGTTTCTGAGGGGTTTATCTGTACTGATTTCCCTGTGTCCAGAGCTTTTTTCTGTACCAATGAACATACTCTGGTCTATCAGGTATTGTAAATAGAACTGGGTTGTGACAGTGGTGGTGGGGAGGAAGCATTCAGGAACTAGAGGAATGTGTGTTTTATCACTGCTTTACTGTGTCCTAGGTGAATCATTCTTTCCTTATGTCCCTTATGTAAGGGGATGTACAATTTTCTACTCATGGGCTTTGGATCTCCACTCCAACTCCCCTCACGCACATCAATATAATTGTTTGTTTGGGTCTTTTGATGCCGGATACTTCATCATGCTTACACCTCAAAATCATACAGACTGGTATGCTTCTTCTTTGTAGGCCAATTTGCTTTCCTGATAGATGGCTGCTTGTTTAACTTCAAGGCTTTAAGACCCCAGATGCTATGTCTTTTAATAGCTGGACACCATCCACTTTCTTCACCACATTTGCTTATGTACTCATTTTGTCTTCAGCAATTATGTCAGGAAGGTGAGTATCGAAGACTGTCAGGTTGTTAGAACAAAGTGTTTTTGTGTTTAGAGAAGTCTTGAGTAGAGACCCAAAGTCCATCTGTTATCTTAATATTTAACATATAAATATGCATGCATTGTCCTACATAGCTATCATTATAAATTATTATATTTATATGTGTGTATCTATACCTATGACTTTATAAATAGCTTTTGCCTCCTAGTTCTTTTCTCTATTTGCTTTTATTTTCCTCTTGTCTAACTATGATGCTCTCTCTCCCGTTAGCTATCAGTAATTCCTCTTGGATACATTGCACTTGATCAAATTTCATCAAGTATTCTATGCTTTTTTGCATCAATTTTAGATCACTTGTTGTTCCTTTGTCCCTGAGTTTGTTGGATTCACACTCCCCCTCCCTGTAGCTCCTCCCATACTCCCCCAGAACCACTGATCCTGCTGTTTACTCCTCAGTAATTTTTATCTTGCCCATAGACATAGAGTGAAAAAAGAAAGAAATTTAAAAAGAAGCAAAAGAAGTAAATTCTATTTAAAGATTTCCTCAGGGACTTTGTTACTTTGCTTCCCTTACAGACCTGTTACACTCCCATAATGTATTATCCTGTGTGTGTGTGTGTGTGTGTGTGTGTGTGTGTAGGAGGAGTGAGTGTGCCAGGGCTGGGAGGCTGTGCAAGCCAGATACACGTTATGCACTGTGCCTCTGGTGCTGAAAGACATTGCTTTTTGAGAATTGGAAGATGTCTTATACAAGAGATTTGTCAAACGCAATGCTTCTTTTAATCTCTTGACTGCCGCTTCCATGAGATTTGATTGTGGATACAAGCATGACTTACAAAAGCATTCAAGCTTACAAAGTCTTTGAGAACTTCAATTTTTTTTCTGCATTCATCATGACATTATCTAGTAGTAGAGTCACAATATATGATGATTTGGGGCTTCTTAACAATGAGTTGTAATCCATACCAAAAGCTGCCTTCCTTGATCTTCATCAGTAAGTGCCTCAAGAACTTCTCACATTAATCAAGCAATGTGTGTTATCTGCTTATCCAAGGTTGTTAAGAAGCTGTGGCAATTACTTAATATCCTCTCAACTTGTGTGAAAGGGGTGGATGCTAGCCTGTCAATAAGATCATAACAAATAATGCCTCTGTGTGGGAATGGTCTTCTCTTGAGGATTCTGGGAATTTTAGTCTCCGTGTTTGGAGTTGGGATACACACTCTCCCTGCTAGATATTCCTGTTGATGAGCCACATGGAGCTACACTGCTGGAGCCAGAACCCTGGGGCTGGAAGAGTCATGTGAAGACTCAAGCCACTGGATTCACAGGACTTTCCACCCACTGGCCTGTGATCTTCCTGTCATTGGCATCATTACATATGTTGCATGAGTCTGAAGAGGAATTAATAGACTGATATCAATGGTCTAATATCAGATATATGGACTTGATATGAATGAGAGTGGGATGTTTTCTTAATATACAATTGCTATCTGATATAAAACTCTCTTTTACACACACATGAATGTCTCTAGATTTGTCCTTCTAGTCAGCCCATTTCACCAGACATAGAAGTCTACCTTTAATTTTCATACCATCCTTCTTCACAGAACCCAGATTCTCACATGATTTGATCAGTGTACAGCTTGAATAAATATGATGAGGGAACACAACCCCATGACCTACCTTTCTGAATTTTAATCCTGCAACATCTCCTTGTTCTGTTTGCACTACTGGCTCTTGATCCATGTGCTCCACATGAACATAATGAAGTGGCTTTAACACTAGACACCCAAATTTTTCCTTTTTTGTTTTTGCAGTTGTCTATCTTTACAAGTCCCAAGGCATTTTATCAACTTTAATCTCTCACATGGAGCTTATATATATGTTAAATGTCATTGTTATGTCTTACAATTTATCTCATGAATGCCCAACAATCCATACTCATGTTTCCAAATTTGCTCTTAACCATGCCTCTGCCATTTCTTCCTCACTCACAGCTCATTCACATTTCTCACATATAATTATGATTTCATTTTCATCGCTGCTTCATTTTCTTATTATTGTTATCAAGAACTTAGAAGAAAATGTTTTCTAATATCCTGGAGGAGATAGATAACCACTCATTTCGGCACTTAATCCTTCAACTGCTACTATGCCTCTTGGCCCTCCAACCAGCAGATTCTGAGGCAGAATCTAACCTCTACATTTATATTAAAACAACAACTATATAATTTTGTTTCTAAATAGCATCTATCAGATATGGCTATAAAACTTTATAACAATGAAAACTGAAATGATGTGCTGACTTCACCATGATTTTCTTATTAAGGAAATACATTTTGTTAATTTCAAGAAACCTCTGTAAAGACAATGCCAGTTTCAAGAACAATACAGAAATGAAAGAAGCTCTGTTAAAGTGTTTACCAGAAGTCTTCTTTTTATTCAAGTGTCAGGTTACAAAATTAAAGCACTCTTTCCTAAGATAATTCCATTAAGCAAAAATTCCCTATGTGTAGTTTTGAGATTATTGTATAATTATGTCAATGGATTTAGCATTCATTACCATAGAAGATGAATATATGCAATCAACATTTGTTTAGACGATGTTTTGTCAGCTCTCGGGTGGCAAATGTCACTAAGCTAAATAAAAGCATCTCCTACATTTGCTTCTGCAACAGGAAAGACACTGGAGAAGTTAGTTAATTCTGTCCTGTTGCCGATTTTGAATGTCAGCTCTGACAGCCGCAATAACAATTGGTTCAGGTTGTGGTGACAGCTGGTGAGGATGGGCTATAGCAAGAAATGCATCATAGATTCACATTCTTACCATTGTAGTCCTTGAATTGAAAAAATCCTGTGACGGGCATGTAATTCAGTGAGTGCAAAAATGAGTTATGGCTCTCTTTTATAAAATTGATTCAGATTTTTAGATGATAGCAAAAGGTAATCCCCTCATGTCATCTAGACACTTAGATAAGGCTCCTCAATCTAATACCATAAACCATAAGTTAAGGGGAAGAACAACTGATAAAATGTATGAAGCCTGTCACCACAAACTATTTACATGGGGGAACTGACACCAAATTCATGCTATATAGTAAGCCAGAAGTTAGCTTTTTCTTTGTTAAGATTACATAAAAGACATTTTAGCTTTGAGAAATATAGCTTCTGTTGCAAGTATTTAACTTTGCAACTGCAATGAAAGAAATCATCATACACAATAGATAACCAAAATACATAAGCACTGCTGAATTTCAGAATAAAATCATAGGACTAGATGTGGCCAGCGAGCCTTGGTTTGCTGACTCCTGTATGGGAAGACAACCTTGCAGACAGCTGCTGCTTAGTATGGAGACAGTGGTTTTCCCACCACAGATGTATCTGAGGCCCTTTCAAACTTCTTTGAAAGGTCATTGGTTATTAATTCAAGGACTAGCTTAAACAAGTCTAGCTTTAGTAGTATATAGCCCCGAAGGTCCCATAGCATTCAAGAAAATGAACTTTTTTTTATCATTAACTTAAAATTGAATTGGTTCAAGAAAATTATGTGATTCTTTGCTCCTTAGAGTCATTTAGATTTTGGGGTCCTTTCATTCTGTGACTCAGCCTCTTCCTCTGGGATCCTTGGCGATGAAAAGACTGAAGGATCACCAGGGGTATTTTGAAGAGCATGTAAGTGACATTTAGCACCCTCCATCACTTTCCATTGTCCATGTTCTTGGAGATGAGATTACACACAGCTGCAAGGAAAGCTGAGAAATTATGTGTGGCTGCATTATCCAGGAGGAAGGAAATCTGTGTCAAACAAACCACTTCTCAGTCATCGTGTAGCATCTTTTCCTAAGAAATGATCATTGCTTAGCTATGTATTTAAATGCTTTATAGATGTGTTTGTTTTTTATTCACATTTAAGTTCACAGTAGTTGAACAAAAGACATGAAAGAATATGTACATTTTTGTCCTGAAATCTTTATACAACTATGCTTTTATTTCATATTACTAGGACAAATAATGTATTGGAAACCGAGTTAAGAGTGAAATACTAAATTTTTGATAAATATGTATCTCTTTAGAATTAATTTTTATACAGGCTTATAAGAAGTTAAATAGATTCCAGAGCCTCTGTTTTTCCTCAATGTATACATCATACATAATTAAAGCATGACAGGAAAAGCTAAAAACTGACATCAGTACTTATGCTTACTTCTGTGTCATTTTATTACATGAGTAGATTAGGATCTCAGTCTACTGGTATTTACAACATTCCAGTTTGAATTAGGTGTGGAATATTTACCTCCTTTTGTAAGTCCCTTTACCTTCTATTAAGCATAATTGTAGGAATTGTTACCTTCATACATATATAAAACCACATCAGATGATGCTACAAAATTTACTTTAACTATTAAGAGTGATGTAGAAAACTCAAAAAGATGGCTAGGTTTATTGTTTTAATTTATATCTTACTCTTAAGGATTTTTTTAAATCTTCCAAGGTTCTTTTGCATTTTTTTTTCTCCAAGAATATTTTTGGCATAAATCTGGTACCAGCATATTCTCTTAATTTTTTTTATTTGAGAATAGAAAAGGAAAAGTAAAGGATATTGACCCTCTCCATTATTACAAAAATGATATCAAGAAGTAAAAACATAGTAATCTATCCTTGGAAAATAGGCTTGAGGCTTTATACATTAATAAAAGGATATTAGACAATATTTGTGAGAAGTCACACAAAAGTTGTAACAGATAAGAATGATAGCACATTAACAACAAAAGCAGCAAGTATGGCAAAGCAATGCAAGCTACTCTAGAACTTTCACTATGTTTATCCAGCACTGTGCTTTTTAAATGTCAAATACAAGGTTACAATGACAGTTGTCAGGAGAGAGGAATTACAGACCTGCAAAACCACTCACTCAACTTCCATGATTTAGCCCTCTCACCTCAGGGAGAAGTCTACGTAAACAACATACAGAGAACATTTACCTGACATTTTCCCTTTCTTCACCTTGATTGGTAATTCACTAGTAATTCATGTTCCCTTGGGGGCACCTCTTAGAATCAACATAACTCTCAGAAAGCTTGAGAGAAAATGGACAACTTCCATCAGGCCCCCAGTATTTACTCAGATTCTCCTCACTAAATGACCTCCCTCTTACCTTGGGAAATCTGAGCATGTCAGTAAAACACCAACAACTAGATACTGACCTAATGAGGTTTCGGATCTGAGAGAGCCAGCCAAGGCATTAACACTGTTCCTGGGAACTCACGGAGGCCAATTCTGTGAGATGGGAACGAATGGCCCATCTCTAATTCGGCAGAGAAACCAAGTCACTAGTTTTTCTAAGAGTTCTAAACATTGGAGAATGTCTCAGCAAACATCTTTGTAATTCCCTGAAGAAGAACAAGTCAGTTGCCCAAGAAATTATTCCCACAAAACTCTGACAGAAGCAACTTGACACAAACTGTAAATACTTCAGTTGTTTCTGCCTGTTCCAGCTTGGTGTTTAAAACCATGCCCTGTTTTTGTTGTGTACCCTTGAGCCATTTGGATTCAAAGCCTAGAACTCTGTCCCTAGGGTTTCTGATCCTATGACATTCTCTGGTACAAGTTGGTCTGCTTAGCAGACAAGGTTGATGTTTAAACCCACTAGCTGCTTTGTGGGAGAAAGATGAGGCTAGCTTCTGGTGCAAAGATTTGCAGTCTCCTCAATATAGCATAGAGTCATTATGAGTCAAAATGAACTGGATGGAAGTAGGGTTGGGCATCATTCTGGAAGCAGATCAAGAGATGGTTTCCCCAATGCAGTGATTGATGGCCTTGAACCACACAGGTTAGCTGGAGAGTCCATCAGCCTTAGATTAGCTGCAGAGCACATAGGCCTACCCCAGTACAAAACTCACAGTGAAATGAGCTTGTTCTCATAAATTAACTAAAGAGATCTTCCCTGAACAATAAAGTTGTTTTCTAGATTTTCTTTGAGATGTCAAAGTTTTTCTTTAGTTTTTAGTTTTGACATATTTATCCATGATTTCGTCTGATATTTTTCATGTGTATGTGCCATCTTACACAAGGAACACTCAGTTTTTCTGCATTGAAAGATCACCCACTCATAATTAATAGACTGACCCATTCTTTTTTTAAGCCACCAAAGCAGATTTTCTTTGCTATTCTAATCTTTGAAGTACACGCAAGCTAGGTGTTTATAAGTTTATGGTATATCAAGAGGGATAATAAAGGAACAGTCTTTCCTAGGAGCAAGTAATAAGTAAATACACTATTTTTAGATAAGTGTGAAAACAACAATAATGATTAGATGTCATTCTCCTTTTTGTTATTGCTATTATGAACCAGCAAATCCAAACTTGGTGCCATAATAGACTGCTCCCCAATTCTATCTTTGTATGCACGCATTGCTCTTTATACTTCAATGTGTGCATTTGTACACACAAGGATAGTTGTTTTAAGTATCATCATTCTAAATAACTGTTAACAGAATATAAGCAAATTTTTCTTCCACTTTTGGCAGATTTGTTGTTACTAAGATTGCTTCTAGGCTTTTTATTCTTATATGTTGATTTTTATAACCTATTGGAATTTTTAAGGTATTAGATTGATTTTTTGTAGATCAGAAAATTGTCATCTTCTGACATATGAAATATCACCATTTATAAATACTATTTATGCTTAGTGTGTGTGTGTGTGTGTGTGTGCTATCTTCTTTCATACCCTCAAAAAGCCTTAGTGGCTACTGGTTGTATTGGACAAAAATTAGTATATCTGAAACCACCAGTTGCTTTTCAGGAGAAAGATGAGGCTTTCTACTTGCGTATGGTAAATAGTTATAATCTTGGAACTCTATAGGAAAATCTGTCCTATAAGAACACTTATAAGTCAGAATTGCCTTGATTAAAATGGGATTTGTCTTTGTTTTTGCTTTTATTATACTCAGTACAATTTTTTTTTACCTTTCTACAAATGACTCAGGTGATAGTGGAGGCTAGCAAGAGCCAAATGCATAGGTCAGGTGTCAGTTTGGAGGGCTCTTCTGATCCACGTGACTGAGGTACTCACAGACTCAGATTGTCAGGTTCCATAAAGGCTCCCAACTTACAGGCTGCCAGTCCTAGTGAATCAGGTCAGATGGTAGACTGATTTGATAAATCTAAGAACTGAAGGTCAGGTGAAGGTAAACCACATGAAAACTCAGAGTCAGAGGACAAAGTTTGCTGTATCACCTATGTATACTCCCCCTCCAAAGAAATGAAAATTCACACAAAGTCTATGGTTTTGTAAGAATGTGACTTAAAATCTGGAGGGATATCCAAAGAGGCATGGAAAGCAGAATTACAAAATAATGGACTATTATTATAAAAAACTTTGTGAAGTCCTCTTTTATGTCTCACCATAATTCTTCCTAATTAAATCAAAAGATAGTTTATTATATAATAGAAGCACAGCCATAGATATATAGCCTAGGATTTGCAATACACCACAGAAATGAGGATGAGGGCTTTGAGTGGCATAGTGCTTACAAGCTGGATTGTTAACTGCAAGGTCAGCAATTTGAAATCACCAGCCACTCTGCAGTAGAAAAATGGGAATCCTACTCCCATAAAGAGCTACAGTCTTAAAAATTCAGGGACAGTTCTACCCTGTCTTACAGAGTTGCTTGGGTCAGCACCAAATCAACGTCAATCAGTGTGATTTGGGAAATCTAGAAGAGCCATGTAATGGAATTCACCACACCACCCTTGAACATCATCCTATGGGAAGCATTTTATGTATATTCATTTCATTAAGTTACTTGTTTGAATTTACTTGATCTCTGTATTATTGGGAGAGGTATGTTGTCACTTTGACATTTTATTTGTTAAATCCTGTCAATTTTGGCTTTATATAATTTGAAGTTCTGTTAGTTGGTTTATCACCTAGGAACCGATTGGAAAATCTAATTCTCAGCCTGCCCTGGCCAGTGTAATTAGGAACTCATTGAGGAGGAGTGAATCCATCCATCTGTTTTAACAAGTCCCCAGGGGATTCTCATATAAACTAGAGCTTGGGAGCTATTAATCTGGATCATTATCCACACTCCTTGTCTTCATCTTAAAGGTGGGGAAATATATTTATATATGGTACAGTCAATATGTTTATATATGGCATACCTTCATGGTGAGGCAATTATTTTTAAAAGACCATTATATTTTATATTAATTGCATGATACCCCCTTTTTGTTTTTTTTTTTCATTACAATGGTTTAAAAATTCATCTATCTGACATCTATCTGGACTCAGAGGAGTGACAAGTTAACCCAGTTAAACATATAATTATCATTCAAGTAAGTTAATTAAAGATTTGTAGCCTAGGTAATCCACAAGGTCGGTTCTACTTTCTCCTGCGTGGTTGCTATGAGTTCGAGTGAACTCTTGGCAGTGCTTTGTTTTTACTTTGGGTATTCAGATAATGAGGGCTTCAAGTGCGATGATTTGTAAAGCCCTTTACAACTTTGGTATTCTACGATCTGTTCAGTTTTACTGCTTACAGTTTGCTCTTTTAATGATCTCTGTTCACTGGGATTGGATCATACTATGGACTAATAAAATTATCCAGCTGCTCTCATTAAATCTGTCTTCAAAGTGCATAGTGAGGTCAAAAATCCATGATACCTTACTGAAATTAGTCAGATTAAAGAAAGCAGTTACCTTTACCCTTACTACTTTTATTGTAGACTTGCAAAAAAAAAATACCCAAGTGGAAATCTGCCTTGGATTTTTGTCTCTTTTACATGTTGTTGGGATCAAGCATAAGATGAAAGGAAAGCTCAGGATCATTAAAACAAGCCCAGAGATGGTGCCTTTATGTCAATAGAAGGTGATTTATAACATTACCTATATTATTGCTAAAGACGTGCCACTGAAAGCTGCTGTCACGTATATTACCATATACTTCATAAATATTAACCCTCTCACAGTAGGAATTTAAACCGCCATGCTGTTGCTGTTCTGACAAGGTGTCATAAAGCAGGCTCCGGCTCACAGCATCTTCATGTTCAGCAGAACTCATCTCTCCCAGTCTCGTACCATCCTCACAATCGTCGGTCTGTTTGAAACCATGATGGCAGCAACTGTGCCACTTCAGCTCCAAGAAACTGAACATGCTGAAGTCTGACATTTGAATTTTAGAAATTAATAGCAGAGTCAAAAGAGTGACCAACTGTTGGACTCCTTTGTAATCCAGTTGGTAGGTGAGTAAACATGGCACAGTCCTGTACCATCCTCACAGCCACTATATCACTTCATCCCCTTTAGAGGCTGCCTGTTTTTTGCTGCTCTCCCACTTCACAAAAAACACGATGTCTTTTTCCAGGGACTGGTCTCTCCTGAAAACATGTCCAAAGTATGTAAGATAATGTCTTGCCATTCTTATCTCCATGGAGTGCTCTGACCATACTTCTTTTTTGAAGATGTATAATCTGTGTTTATCGAAGCAGTTTTACTGGCCTATATTCCACATATCATCCAATTTACTCATCAGCACAATAGATTTCAGAGTATTTTCTTTTCATATCTGTTGTTAGCTCCTCTTTTCCTCCCATCTTCCCTGCCATGCGCCATCCATTTGTGTTCTTTATAGGTCTATCTATCTTGTATTTCATATACAGAAAATAATTTAAAATAATATAGGTATGCAAAGCAAAATGAATAAAGCAGCAAAACAACAACAGTCTCTAGACAAAACATGAAAAAAATCTCAGTCAAATAAAAAGCAAATAATATTAAAAACTGAAACAACTTTAAAATAGGACAAAAGGGAGATCAAAATATAGGGTGTTACATTTTAACCTAACTACATCTACCAGAATGAATTTTACAATATTCTCTGCATGGTTGTAAATCTATTCACTTCCCTTGGCTATTGTCAGAGAAGATTCACTGGAGACTTAATCCATGAGGGAATCCTGCAAATGGATTTGGGGGTCCATTGCTTCCTGCAGCCTTCTGCAAACTGGGTATCACACAGACTTTTCCGCTTCTTCCATGTGGACTTAGTTGATACCTTACATAAATAGCTTCTTGTTTGAAGGTAAGCCTTTAAGACCCCAGGTGCTACTCTTTCTTTAGTATATACAGATATATATGTTAATATATTAATAACATATTATATATTTTAACATTAAAATATATGTTAATATATTAATGTTATGTTTATCCTTTTAACAGTCTGTGGTACTTTAAATCTTCTTCTCCAGCATAATTCAAATGCATACATTCTTCTACACTCATCCTTATTTTTTTTTTTTGGCGTCTCTGCCTCTGGTGGTTGTGCGTGCTACCCAGTGCTGCTCCTGAGAGCCATCGCTTGATTTGAAGCCCCAAGCCCGCGGGCCACAGTCCCGCACTCAACCACTTAGGTCATCGGGGCTCAGCCCACTTGTCTTTATTTTGACATGCATATGATGCAATGGAGAAGGCCATGGCTTGGGTCAGGCACAACTAAGTCCTCAAAGTACTGACATTCTGCAAAGGTGGTAGACAGCAGATGTACCTAATGCAGTGCCTCCTTTAATCTCCTGATTGCTGCTTTGGTAAGCATAGATTGAGAAGCCAGGCAAGACAAACTCCTAGGCAATGCCAATAAGAAACATTTATTTGTTGATCTATTATTAATCTCTTTCACCTAGAATCTTCCATAGAAATGCTATCATCAGTAGAACTCCTTGATCACTCCATTAGGGACATTCAGCATTTCAAATTATATTGTCATTTTTGTTCACATTTCACAAGTTTTACTTCTGTATTTATGCATATATTTTAAGAAAAGTTCAAGAATTATTTTTGAAATGCTGAAAAAAATGCCATCTCTGTAATTTATTTTTTATAATTGCTTGAGATGTTTCTTAATTTAACTGCTTTTCTCTCCCTGAGGCTGACAGATGTTGGGTATTTGTGGATCATCATTGGTATGAGTGATTATGACTTGTAAATATTTTCCTATAAATTGATCTAATTTATCCTATTCCACTTGGAATATTTCATGTGGGAGCAAGGATTTTTCAAGACCCAGGCTTTCAATGATTTGACAGTTACATTTTGTTTCCCCTCAATACTATAGCCTGCTTAACCCTTAATAGTTTAATATATGTATAATATAATTATCTAGTATATTTCAATATATATTTGTATGCAATGTATTATAAAATTATTTACAGTATAAGGTACTTATATAATATGAATATATCTGGTGTTATACAATATACAATGTTATAACTCTATAACATGTAATATGGTATATGCTTTATGATATATGGTATACAATGTATAACATATAGAAATGTAGCATAGCATGCAGCAAGCACATTGCATATAACACCTAATATGTTATTATGAATTAATCAGACAATTAACATTTCTATAATAAAATCACTCTATGGAAAACAACTATTTACCAAGTATTACTTTTTGGCAGCTCCTTCAGATGGTCCTCTTTTTTGAAATCATTTCCACCTTAATATTTCCTCAAGTAAATAGAGTATTTCAATGATAAAATTGTTTTCAAAATTATCTAGACTAGTGGTTTACAAAGTGTGGACAACATCAGCATCCTGTAGGAATTTAGACAATCAAATTCCAAACCTGTCCCAGATGAACCTAATTAGCCACTCGGGGAGGGGAGAGAGGGAGAATCCATCAATCTGTGTTGAAACAAAACTCCAGGGGATTCTGAGATACACTCTGTTTAGGAACTAGTCTAGACCATTTCCTATTTCCTCTGTCATCATTATAAAAGTAGAAAAAGTGAAAGCCTCCAAGCTTTATGGATTTGACTTGTACCCCCTAAAAAGACATATTGGATCCTAATATCTAGTGTAGCTAATTGTCTTATTTGAAAATATGGTTCTTAAAGAAGTTATAAGGTAATGAGATCACACTGGGTAGGAGGGGCCTTAATCCAATGTGATGCAGTCCTATAGAAGGGAGCACGTAAACACAGACAGAGTGAAAGACAACCCCATGAAGAGCCAGTTAGATCATGAAGAATACCCGCAAAAAAGAGTCTTTCCTTAGAGCTTTTGGTGAAGACGTAACCGTGTAAACACCCTAAATTCAGACTTCTTGTCTTCAGAATAATATATTTCTATTTTTTTAAATCATCCTTTTGGTGGTACTTGTTTTTTAGGGGGTTTGGGGTTGTTGCTGGTTCTTTTGTTTTTGGTGGTGATAGCCCTATAAAACTAATATAGAAAGCTGTTACACTGTACATTGGGTATATTCTCGGTTTCTAACTGAAAGAGAGACAGTTGGAACCCACTTGCCTTTCCAGGAAAGAAACGTTTTGTAACCTGCTTCCCTAAAGCTAGCAACCTTGAAAATCTTACATGGTAGTTCTACTCTGACCAACAGGGTCACCGTAAACTGGGATCGGCTCAATGGCAATGATTTTAATGTTGTCAATAGCCTGTGCTTCTCTGGTTTTTTACACTATCAGGCATATACCAATAGCCTCTATAGGAAAACACCTACCTTCTGGCTCATTGAGATTCAGAATGATAGAATTTTAGAAATTACAAGACCTTGGAGATCAAGTCCAAGGTTTGTGATACTTATAATAGAGTATTTAATGGTTATTTTTGTCTACTAAATTTGAATCTCTTTAGAGTGATGAGCAATAAAGGCTATTGCTAGTGTCATTCACCACCCAACATTTTCAGAGTCGTATGTTACATGTTGCCCTTGTTGCTGTTAGGTGTTCTTAGGTGTTATCTAGCTGGCTCCGACTTATAAGGATGTTGTATGCAACAGAACAAGACACAACTTGCTCCTGCACCATCTGCATGATTGTTGTTTGGGGTTGAACCCATTGTTAAAGCTACTCTGCCAATATCTTGTTAAATCTTTTCCTCCTTTTGGCTGACTTGCTATTTTGCCACATAAGATGTCCTGATAACATGGCCAAAGTGTGTGAGACAAAGTTTTACCATCCTTGGGCCAAAGGAGCACTTTTTATTTATTTCAAGGCTGATTTTCCCATTCTTCTGGCAGTCCACAGTATTTTCAGCAATCTTCTCTAATGTCGTAATTTAAGGCCACCAATTCTTCTGTGATGCTATCCTTTTCGCATGTCTAACTTTACCCTTTTCCACCGCCTCACTTTAATATGCATATAAGGTGATTGAATGTCCCCTGACTTGAGGCAGAAACACCCCAGGCCTCGAACTGATATCCTTGTTCTTCAACAACATGGTGTATCATTCACTTTCCTGATTGATGCTTACAGGAGCATTGATTGCATATCCTTAATAATGGAATCTTTTATCTTTCAATATTTTCTCCCTTTATCATGCTGCTGTCCAGTGTTGGACAACATAGTTAGTAAATGATTAATAAATAAGAGTCTTGGGTTGCACACAATTAATGGTGCTGATATATTGGGCCTACACATTAGACTACTAACTGAGAGACCAGCAGTTCAAAAACACCAGGTACTATAAAGGGAAAACACAAAACTTTCTATTCTTGTAAAAAATTACCATTTCAGAAACCTACTGGGGCGCTTTTACATTACCTTACTGCTTTGGGCCATAATGACTTGATGGCAGTGAGCTTATTTTTGAGGTGGCATACATGACTAAAAGAGTTGTTGATCACCATATGTAAATGTGTGTTCTAAAGCCAAAGATCCATAATGATACTGAGTAGTGAACTCACATCCCCTTGCTAATTTGATAATGTGTTAATACAATCTGATATTTGATAAAGTCTGATGGTATTTAATAAAGTCTGGTGATCATTGTACACAGATGAGCTGACAGATTTTGGAAGGAATCACTCTAAACTAGGGTGAAGGTGGGGATAATTTATATTAGTTAAAAATGTACTTGAATGATCCTGAAATAGAAATTATGCAATATAATTGATTTACCTTTCACTCAGATGCAGAGACAAATGAAGAATATCAAGTTTCTGTAATAAAAGAATACATGAGAAGAAAGAATATTCACAATTCAGTGTTTATTTTTATTTTTTTTAAGATACCTTTTTGGGGGTTGTACATCACTGCCCTCTGGTGGGAGTATGAGGCCCAGCCTTGCTCCTGGACAGCTGCTGCTGGATTTGAACCACCAACTCAGTGGGCCGCAGTCCCGCATAAAACCATTACATCACCGGGCTCAGCCCACACAATTCAGTGTTTAAATGCAGCCCTCTGGTGCTTAACTTACAATATTTATAAAAATGAACCTTCTGCTTTTTATAAAGATGGCACCAAAGACAAAGGAGCAAGTCCTTGCCCCTCCCAAGATGGAAACCTAAGCAAAGACATCAAAGGCCAAGAATACCATGATGAAAGGCATCCATCACCACACAATCAAAAGAAGCTGCCCGTATCACCCACTCCTGACAGGTCCAAAACCTCTAGGCTAAGATGGCAGCCCCAAACCCCTCATAAGAGCACCCGTATGAGAAACAAGCTTTTTCCCACTATTCAACCAAGTTCTCCTTGACCACCGCTAAGTCTGCCATGAAGAAAACTGAAGATATCCCCATCCTTGCATTTCTTGTGGTTGTCAAGACCACAAGCTCCAAAACAAACTGACTTGTGAAGAAGCTCTACGGCATTAATGTGGCCAAGGTGAACAGAAGCTTGAAGGTAAGAAGAAGGCCTCTGTTGGACTGGCTTCTGATAATGATGCTGTTATCAACAAAATCAGAATTATCTGAACTGAGTCCAGCTGGCTAATGCTAAAGATAAACCTTTTCAATACACATTTTTAAAAGTGCATCTTATTGGAGCTATGTATCTTGGGGTCAATCTTCCACCTGGTCTAGTGGTTTCTCAGTGAAACAGGACACCTCTCTCCCTGATGTATCTTTCTTGGTAGGGGTGGACTCTCCTTCTCTTATAAAATAAAATGGGCCCAAGCCACATCCCCCCAAATTCCCGTACAGTCACTAAGTTGTTTTCCACTCTAATATCCTTACACCTGATTGGCTGACCACATCAGATCAAAAAATAAGAAATGATTACATAGCTGCCAATTACATCATTAAGTATGGTCAAAACCTTGGGAATCATGATGCAACCCAGGTGACACATAGTTTGAGTGGACGCAATACAATACATAACATTAAGTGATACTGAGTCACCATTATTGGAGACTTAATAACCAATTTAGAAACTCACCCTTATGATTTTATGTCTCTAAAACCACCCCTTGTACTGAATGCATTTGGCTGACAAGACACATACCTGTGCCAGCACATTGAGAATCCTCCCTGAAGCAAGTTGATCCCAAAACTTTCACAAATCCACAATGATCAGTTTTCCATAATAGTAACCTTTCTTTGTATATGAGGTATGTGAGAGGTATGTGAGGAAATAAGTTTCCCCCTCATTTCTGTGTTAGTATTCCTATCACTGTTAAATCTATTCCCATAACATGCTTCTTTCTTGTTAACAGAAGCCTACTACATTTAGTATATTTTTAGTATATTTTTCCTTGTTCTATACAAATGAAGGAATTTTAGATGATATGAATAACAGTCTAACTCAAATCACCAGAATAGTGTCAAAACCCCTCAGTCAATTCCCAGACTTGAGCCAGCTAACATACCTACTGCCCCTTGAAAGAAGGGCAGGCTGGGTCCTTTGGAGGAAGGACCTCACTATACCATAAAAAGTGTATACTGTTTGTCTTTCATCCCAGCCTTCCCTAAAGGAAACCATGGCCTTTTAAAAGACAAGCTGCTCATTTAGGGGAAAGGAAATAATCAGACTTTGGGGATTACTGGATGGGTAGCTCAGAATTTAAACTAATCCCAAGGGGCCCAAAATGATTTCACGGCCCAACATTCAGAGTGGGTGGGTGTATGGAAGTGAAGCGATTAATGGATTCTTAGTTTAGGTTCAGCTCACAATAAGTCCAGTGGGCTCATTTTGTAATTATGTCCTAGTGCCCAGTTCACTGCCTTTACTTAAGAGAACTAGTAAGCCCTCAGCTATGTTGCATTCCTGGTGAAATTTCAGAAATTAGTGTCACCCTTGAGAACTTGAACACAGGCATGATAGTTTTTACCATATCTCTATTTAACTACATATTTGCATGTTCAAAGAAACAGAGGGATCTTAGAAAATGACAATGGATTATTGTAAATTTAACCAGATAATGACTCAATTGGAACTGCTATTCTAGATATGGTTTCATTGCTTATGTAAATTAACAATTCTCTTGCTACCTGGCATGCAACAAATGATCTGTCCAATGCTCTTTTCTCAATTCCGGTTTCAAAGGAAGACCAGAACCAGTTTGCCTTTAGCTTGCAAGGCAACAATATACTTGTAGAATCTACACTGTGGGTGTGAACTAAATCATATTTATCTCTTAAAAATATATCCTCACTAAATAAATTGGCAAGAATTGATGTTACATTGTGGTGGTGATATGCTTATGTTAATTTCATGATTGAGATGTAGGGGTGGAGTCTAGCCTGTTAATCTGGAGATAGCCATTGAGTTGCAAAGAGGCCTCTGTGTGGGCATGGCTTTCTCTTGAGACTTCTGGGAAATCTCGCAATATTTCCCTTATGGAGACAAAAAGCTATCTCCCCGGTTGTTGGGAGTTAGTCTCAGAGACAATGAACTACAGACAAGACAAGATGGCAGTGTCCACCAAGCTGTACGAGTCAGAGGAGAAGCTGCACAGCCACACCCCGATGGAACCAGACCTCCAAAGCTGGAGAAGCCACATGGAGACCCCTGCCAGTGCTGAGTTGCTTCTACCACCACTGGATTCTGTTGATGGAGCCTGAGCCCTGGAAGTGAGGAGCCATGGGGAGACCTCTGCCAGCGCCGGGACTCTGCACCCACTGGCCTATGACTTCGTGAGTCGGAAGGAGACTTTATAGACTGGTATAGGGGATATGGGCTACTATCGGACTTATAGCCTTGAACAGGACTGGGCTGGGATGCTTTCTCAATGTCCCATTCCTCTTGTATATAAACCTTTTCCTTTTTTTCCATATGTGTGTCTATGAATTTGTTCCTCTAGTTTACCCAGACTAACACATATATCTATGTTGTAAATATAGATAGTCTTTCAATTTTTAATAATTCCTTCCAAACTCATAGATGCCGGTCAATCAAGTAACAATTTGTATGTCAAAATACTTTGAAAATTAAAAGAAACTCAAAAGAAATGAAAGGTAGTGGCATACTAATAAATATATGACACTTCACATGATCTATAAGATTCCTCCCTTTTTTTCTAGATTCTTTCTTTCCCCCTTCCCTGTCCCTTCTATAGATCTCTGAATATGTTAATTTTTCCTGTGCGTAGAAAGCTACCGATAGCAAATAGTTGATTGCTTTTCTTTCAGAATGTTGCTTAGTCTCCATTTTATCTTTAGAAAACCCTTCTTTGACATCATCACAAAGATCAATATGTGCGCTGATATTAGCTGTACTACACGTACTTTGTGTGATTTCTTCACAGGACACTCTATTGCACGTAATAGGAACTAGGGGAAAAGTTGTTTACTTAATGAGTAATGTGTAAATAGCCATCCTAATAATGTTATAATAAGCAAAGTCAAATATTAAAGAGAGAAACCAGGTCCTCCATATTCCACAACACAGTCTATTTATCTCACGGTTGTTTAAAAACCAACCAAATAAACAAAAAGACATTGAGGTTTGAAAAATGTTTTGAAGCTGATCCATAGTAAATAACTGGAAAAGGGAGACTAATGCTTGATTTTTCCATATGCATCCTTAAAAAAAGTAAGCTGCTTCTGTGTACATATTTCTCATTTTGTATAAATAACAAGGAGGGCATGTTTTCCTTTCTTGCTTTCTAGTGGGACTCTATAATTGCTTTGAATAATCATCTGAACCTAAATTAATTGGGATACTAAAAATACACTATTGGTCCCCATTCTCATCAAAGTCTTAGTGGAACTTTTTCATCTATGCCAAACTCACCACAATTGGCAGATGCAGCAACAACTATCAAAGGATAAAACAATGAGCCAGTTACTTTATTTTGATTTCATTGGAGTTCATGACAAAATGGGCAATGAGGATTTTGTCCAAAGTCAGAATAAATAGCAAGAAAGTTTATTTGAAATATGGCCTCAGACCCAAATACTGTTTCACAAGATAAACAAAAGCATTTGTCATACATAGGAATAAGACTAACCAGGCATGTAAAATATTTTTACATGAAAAACTATAAAGTCCTACTATAATAAGATAAAATAAATCTACAAAAGTAGGAAAAATATTCTGTGTTCATGGACTGGAAGATGTACTAATATGAAAATAAATATCAATACCAAAATCTCAAGAGTATTCTTTTTCCCCAACAGTTTTATGTGCACATAATTTACATATCATCCAATGCAATAATTCAGCAGTTCAATCACTAAGGTACCGTTAGCATCCCATCGATCTGAGAGCGTGCTCTCTCCTACATCCACTAGATAAATCGCCTTTCACATAAGTTGTGTAGTCACAATCCTTCCTCATGCCCCAGACCCCCTACCACCCTCGTTATCTTTAAAACCAACTTTAAAATTTTAAAACTAATTATTTAATTTAGGACTAACTGTTAAAACTAATTTTCAACTTTATATATAAAGATAGGAAGCTAAGAATAAAGAAATATTCAAGTGGGATAGAATAGGGAAACACACATTTCTCTGTCTCAAAACCTACTCTACAACCACAATAATCTAAGAAGCCTGCTACTTGTACAGTGACAGATACATAGACAAATGGAACAGTAATAATAACCCAGAAATAATTCCATCCTCTATGAGCAATTGATGTTACACAACTGTCTCTCTAACAAATGTTGGCAATGTAACTAGCTATCAGTACGCAGGAGAAGGTATTTTGGATTCATAGTTCAAACCATGCACAATGACTAACTAAAAATGAATTTAAAATCTAGATATGAGTTAAAACTAATAGTTTCTGGACAGTTACATATGGCCAATACTAGAAGACCTTGTGTTCGGTATATATGGCTAGCAAATAAAACTAAAAAATGAATGAGCAGCAGGAAATACATTCATTAGCAGAGATCTTAAAATTTTTAAACACTTAAATGTATCAAAGGAATTCACTAAGCCTATAAAGATCTGATTTCTAAAATATATAGAAAGATTCAACAACTTTACATGAAAAAGTCAAAAATTCAATCCTAAAAATGTCAGAAGACAAGAAGAGTTTTTTCCTCAAAGAGGATATCTATAGGCCAACAAATACATGAAAAGATGCTTAGGATCATCAGCCATGGACTCACTGCCCTCCAGTCAATTCCAAGTCACCACAACTCTGTAAGGGAGACTAGGAATGTGTTTGTTGGCTTTCCAAGGTGTAAATCATCCAGGGAACGGAATGACTTCTATTTCTCCTGCAGAGAGGGTACCAAGTTGGAACCGTCATCCTTGTGGTTAGCATAACAATACCTAACCTAACACCCCACCAGAGCTCTTTTTCATGAACTATCCCAGAGCAAAAAATCAAAAGTACAATGAGATATCATTTAACATAAAGAGAAAAAAAGAAAAAAAAAACATTGGAAAGTGTGTTAGTCTGGGTAGACTAGAGAAACAAATTCACAAGAATGCATATGTATATAAGGGAGAGATTTATACACAAGAGGAATGGAACATTGAGAAAGCATCCCAACCCAGTTCAGTCCAAATCCATAAGTCTGATATTAGCCCATATGTCCAATACCAATCCCTTAGTCCTCTTCAGACTCTATAGAAGCACATGCAACGATGCCAGGACCATCACAGACCAGTGGGTGTAGAGTCTTATGTATCCAATGGTGGTAGAAGCATCTCAGCTCTGGCAGGGACCTCTCTGTGGCTTCTCAAGCATCTCAGCACTGGCAGGAATCTCTTTGTGACTTTTATGGCTTCTGTGAGATGTTTCATCAGGGTAAGCCCATGTGGCTTCTCCTCTGCGATGTCTCACAGGGAGCCCACCTTGTGTCTTGTCAAGGGACTGAGCCATAAGTCCCTCCAAGGGTGTAATACAGCTGGATTTCTCAGAAATCTCACAAGAAAACTATGCCCACACAGAGTTCTCCCTGGCTATCCCCAAATCGACAGGCTAGACTCCACCCCTACACTCCCAATCCTGAAATTGACACCAGATTACATGACTGCCACAGAAAGGTTATGAGCTATCTGGACCCTTTTACATTGCTGGGACAATGAAATGGTGTTTCCACTATGTAGAACATGATGGGACCTTTACAAAAAAAAAAGTAGAAATAGGCAGGCCTTGTGATTTTGTTATTCAAATCCTAGATATGTATCCAAGAGAGATAATAACAGTGACATGAATAGTCATATGCACTACTATACTCCCTGAAGCGAAATAAAAACTGTGAATTATCTAAATTCTCATCAATGGATGTGGTTCATGCCTAAAATTAAACACTATGCAATTATAATTACCATATATTCTCTTGGATAAGCTGAGTTTTTCAGCAGTTTTAATGTTGAAAAAGTCCCTCATCGGCTTATACTTGAGTATAAATAACGTAGCATATACAGTAACACAGTCATACACAATACAATGTGTATATCATGAATCCTAAAACAGGCTGCCCTATGCAAACAGTCATGTCATCACATTCTGGAATATCATCAGCCCATGTTAAACCTCAAACTATACCATAAAGCAGCATGTACAATAATCCAGCACATGCAGTAACACAGTGTATATCATTATTATTGATACTATATTGCTTTTGTTGACCTTCTTATCCATGTACAGAACTAGTTTGCTGTTTACTTTGAAATAAGTACTCAAAAATATTTAACCTAAAGATACCTCAATTAATGTAATTTTATTGTATATACACGTACCTGTTCTCTAGAGTCTGCAAGGTGTCTGTAGCTTCTGTGGGTGTCCAATGACTGCTGGCATCATTGCTCTTATTTTCTCCTGCATGCCGGCAACCTCTGGGTTGTCAGTGCAGTACTGGACAAGAACCTGCCCGCTACTGTGTGCTGGTACCTGGGGGTGGGGGGGTGGACGCACGCATATGAGGCCACTCTTCTCCTTCTCTTCTCTAGGGCTCTGATCAGTGACAGAGTCTTCACAGCCTTTCCTGCGCTAGGTCACATCCCCTTGCTCTGCCCATGCATTGCTGAATACAAGTACCGATCTATCTCTGGCTTTGGATGTGCAGTACATTTATTTACAATACTTAGTCTGCTATATTTTATTTCTATTTTCCTATTAAGCCCTATGTGGACCCAGTGTTGCCTATGCTTGCATATCGTAGTCAGTCTGTGTTAGGGTTTACAATATGCACACTGCACTGTGTACACACTGTCACTGCATGTGTTGCATTAGCACTTCCTAGTCATACACGGTAACGCGGTGTACGAAGTAGCACAGCGCATGCAGTAACAGTGCATACACAGCGCAATGTGTAGATTATGAGTCCTCAAACAGGCTGCTCATGCAAACAGTCATGTCATCACGTTCTGAAATATCGTCAGGTTTCAAACTATACAAGCTGCACTGTGGAAATGCAATCAGGCGTCAGGTGTAGTAAAGCAGCGCATGCGGTAACACAGCCTGTATAATTATTGTTGAGAACTTATTGTTTCTGTTGGTCCTCTTTTCCACATACAGAACTAGCATACTGTTTTTCTTTTAAATAAGTATTCAAAAACATTTAACCTACTGATGCCTCAATCAATGTAATTTTATTGGTTTTCATTTTGAAAATTACCAGTGGCTGTTGGATTTCTCACCCTACGTTTATACTTGAGTCTATAGATTTCCCCAGTTTGTGTGTGTGTGTGTGTGTGTGTGTGTGTGTGGTAAAATAGGTGCCTTGGCTTATATTAATGTTGGCTGATACTTGAGTATATAAGGCAATAAAGAAGCATCTTGTACATGAATGAATTTGAATGACATTAAAAAATCTTAATATATTGAAATTTAGCCAATTTTGACTTATAATGAACCTATCTAACAGAGAAAACCATCCACATAATGTTTTAAAGGTGATAAGTCTTTCTGGAAACAGATTGCCACAGCTTTCTTCAGCAAAGAAGTTGGTGGTTTCAACTGCTTGACCTTTGTTAAGCAGCTAACTGCTTACCCACTCTGTTATCTGGGAACATCATGGTGTGTGAAATAAATCACTCACAAAAAAGCAAATATTGCATGAAGCTGGCATTGTGAGGTGCTACCAAGTTGATTCTGACCAATGGCAGCCCTGTGTACAGCAGAATGAAACCCTTCCCTGTCCTGTGCTGTCCTCACAATTGTTATTGTGCTTGGATTCACTCTGTTAATTCAACTCCTCCAGGGCCTTCCACTTTCCCCCTGCCCTTCTACCAAGCATGATGTCCTTTTAGAGGGATTGCTCTTTCTTGACAGTTATGTTCAAAATACATGAGACAAAGTCTTGCCATCTTTTCTTCTTAGGAGCATTGTTGCTGTACTTCTTCCAAGACTGACGTATTCATTCTTTGATGGTCTAAGGTACTTTCAATCTTCTCCACATGCATCATAATTCAAATGCAGGAAATTACTAATATTAATTTAAAAAGAATAGATACACACATAGAAAGATACATTGATAGCAGGCATGAGAGTGGGAAGGAATAACAAAACTAAGTAGATAGTACAAAGTGTCAATTATGATGGAAGGAAAGTCAATATACAGTATAGGGAAAAGTTAAGTGGAGACAATTAAAAATACTTATGACTAAAGATCAACTGAAATAAATGACCCACTTCTTGTATGTCAGATTGTCATACTGTGGTGACTTGTGTATTGTTGTGTTGCTGAAAGACATTTCACAAGTGTTTCAAATACCATCAGGATCATCCAAAGTGAATAAGTCTCAGCAGAGCCTCCACACTAAGACTAGACTATGAAGAAAGAGTAGGCTATCCACAGCAGAGGAATTAGCCACTGAAAGCCTATGGCTAGCAGCAAAACATTATCAATTAACTGAAAACCTCAAGAACAAGAGCAGAAATGTTTTCGAGATAAGGCCGTAAGATGAGCCCCTCAGATCAGAACACACTCAAAATATGTCCGAGGATTGGTTGCCTTCTTGCCTAGAGTTGACCATGACTTGCATGGAAGAAAATTTTGCAACCTTCATTTGTTGATGAAGCACAACTCAAAATAAAAAGAAACAGCTAAGACATCTATTAACAAAGATAACTTATAATGTATGTGATAAAAATCTAGGGAAATTCAAAGTCTTCAAAAATGAAGCATGACACAAGAATATTAATATTCTAGGAATTAGCTGAACTTGACTGGTAGTGGCTCTTTGGAATCATGCAGTAATAGGATTTTCTATGCCTGGAATGATAGATTCAAGAGGAATGATATGGTATTAACTATCAGAAAGGACATGTATGATCTATTTCAAAGTATAATGTCTGTGATAGGATAATATCTATCTGTACACAAGGAAATCCAGTAACTACAATTCTTATTCAAATATACCCACCAATCCCTAAAGCTGTTGTTTTTGTGAGGTGTCATATCATCACTTCTGACTGATATCAATAATAGGTATAACAGAATGACATACTGTCCAGTTGTGTGCCAATTGGTCGTACCTATACATGAGTTCATTGTATCAACCCCAGAGCCAATCAACCTGTGGAAGGGCTTCCTCTCTTTCTCTACCTCTCTGCTTTGCCAAGTATGATGTCTTTCTTCATTGACTATTCTCCCCTGACAAAAAGCCCAACGTACCTGTATAGAAAACTCACCACCATGCTTCTAAGGAGAAGTATGGTCTTATTTCTTCCAAAACAGGTCAGTTTATACTTCTAGTAATCCACCATAGTCTTATTATTCTTGTCCAGCATCACAATTCAAATGCTTCAATTCTTCTCCAGTCTTTATTAAATGTCCAACTCTCACATGCATATGAGGCGATTGAAAATATCATAATTTTAAAAATTAAATATCATAATTTGGATCAGACTCTTGGTTCTTAAAAAAATTCTTGCTTTTGAATACTCTAAAGGTACTGTGCAGCAGATTGCCTAATGTAACAGTTATTTTGATCTCTTGACTGCTGCTTCCATGTACATTAATTTTAGACCCACGCAAGACAATCTTCTTCACAACTTCAAACTTCTCCATTTATTTTGATGTTACCTGTTGGTCTAGTTGTGAGGATTTAGGCCTTTATTTTGAGTCCTAATTCATACTGAAGGCTGCAATTGTGATCTACATAAGTGAGTGTTTCAAGTCCTCTTTACTATCAGCAAACAAGGTGTGTCGTCTGCAGGTAACAGGTTTTAAGAAGCTTGTGTTGATCCTGATGCTGAATTCGTTGTTATGTAAGTCAGCTTCTCTAGTGATTTGCTCTGCAGACAAATTTCATCAACCACTAAAGATAAGAGATCAAGAAATTGAAGAATTTTATAAACTTCATTTGTTGTTTACTTATGAATATGTTTAGTCATCCAAAGAATAGTGATACAAAAGAATGTGGAACTTGTATGACAATTTCATTAATTTCACATGCAATTAAAATTTTACTGAAGGTCACTCAACAATGATTACAGCAGTGAAATGCAAAGGAGCTGCCAGAAATTCAGTTGCCAGATTCACAAAAGGAAATTGGACAAAGATTATCTTTACTGATATCAATTATAAAGTTTTATCTGACAGAGAATACCAGAAAGATGTTACTTATGTTTTATTGACTATGCAAAGGACTTCAACTGTGCAGATCAAAGCAAATTAAAAATAGACTTGACAATAATGGGAATTCCAAAGCACTACATCGTGTTTATGTAAAACTTATAAATGGATCAAAAGGAAGGTGCAAAAACAAAACAAGGGACTATTACCTGCTTTAAAATTAACAAAGGCAGGCTTCAGGGGTGAATCCTCTCAACATACTTATTCAATCTACATGCTGAGCTAATCATCAGAGAACCTATATTATATGAAGATTTAGGTATCAGCATCGGAGGAAGACTTATTAACAGCTTGAGATGCAGATAATACAGCCTTGCTTTCTGAAAGTGAGGAGAATTTTAAGCAATTACTGATGAAGAACAAGAATTGTAGCCTTTAGTATGGATTACAACTCAGTATAAATAAAACCAAAGTAATCACCACAGGATGAATAGGGAACATCGTGATAAGTAGATAATATAATGATGTTTTCAAGAATTTTATCTTGTCTGAATCTACAATCAATGCTCATGAAATCAGCTGTCGAGAGATCAAAAACACATTGAATTGAGTAAACCTGCTTCACAAGACCTCTTTTAAGTTTTGAAAAGATTTTATTTTGAGGAATAAGGTGCACATCTAGTACATGTTTTTGAGAGTTAGAAATTGAATAAAGAAACCTAAAGAATAGTCAAGGAATTTGAATTATGGTGCTAGTAAAGAATATTAAAATATCAAGGGTTGCCTAAAACAAACAAACCCAAATCTTTCTTGGAAGAAATATAGCCAGAATGTATGACAAGACCTCACAAAATGCAAGGATTTGGGATAGATTTTCAGGAGAGATCAGTCCTTGGAAAAGACATCAAACTTGGTAAACTAAAGGGATGGGGAAAGAGAGAAAGGGCCTCTGCAAGATGTAATGACACTGTGGCTGGAATAAAACAAATATGCAACTCTGAAGATGTAACAGGACAGGGTAGTGGTTTGTTTTGTTGTTACTGTGAGTTTGAATTGATTTGACATTCCCGATAACGACATCAACCCTAGAATAAAATGAATAAATGATGAGCCAATGAAAAATCATGTAACATAGATGAACCTGAAGGTCATCATACTGAGGGAAATAAGGCTATCACCAAAGGAAAAATGTTGTATTATCTGCATAGATCTGATATACACATATAAAGTGAAGTTTTTTGATGATTACCAGATTGGGAATGAGAAGAGAGCTTGGAACATTTAGATAGTAGACACATGCTGCTCTTTGTCATGGGAGAGGTAACTAATATGAGTGAATTCAGTCAACTTAGATAATTTGACCAAAGTAATTAAAAATATCTTTATTTAATTAAAGTAAATAAAGATATAAGAAATACATAGAAAAGAGACAAATTTCAGTAAATATATATTCACATACAATTGTTATCTTCATATACAATTTGGCAGCAACACTATGTTAAAATATATGATAGTGGGGGCTGAGCCCCGGTGGCATAGTGGTTGTGCGCGGGACTGCGGCCCACTGGGATGGAGGTTCTATTCCAGCAGTGGGGCTGGGCCTCCTACTCCCACCACCGGAGAGCAGTGATGCCCCCCCCCAAAAAAAAAAGAAATAGGTACCTATGAACACTTATGTGTATAAGAAGGTATCATGTAGATAAATCCACAACATGTATATATTTTCAAATATGAGTGGGCTACCCTAAGTAGAGGAATGAAACACTGCCTGGTCCTGTGTCAGCCTCATAATTGTTCTTATGCTTGACCCCATCAGTGCAGCCCGAGTAGCAATCGAGTCTGTTAAAGGTCTTCCTCTTTTGTGCTGCCCCACTACTTTGCCAAGAATGATATCTTTCTCCAGGGACTGGTCCCTCCTCACAACTTGTCTAAAGTACTTGAGATGAAATCTTGTCATCGTCGTTTCTAAGGAGCACTGTGGATGACAACGTCCATGATAGATGTTTTTGTTCTTTTGACAGTTCCTGGTACTTTCAATATTCTTTGCCAGTGCCGTAATTCAATTGCATCAATTCAATTCCAGTCTTCTTTATTTGATGTACAATTTCATATATACATATACATATATGATTGAACATACTATGGCTCAAGTCAGATATATGTAAGTCCTCAAACTACTTTTGAATATTTTAAAAGGGCATTTTGCAGCAAATCTATCCAATGCAATGTACTGTTTGATCTCAACTGCTTGTTTCATGAATATTGATTATACATCCCAGGATGAGGAAATCCTGGACAGCTTCCATCTTTTCTCCATTTACCACGGTGTTACATACAGGTCTAGTTAAGTTGGTTTTGGTTTTCTTTATATTTAGCTGTAATCAATACAGAAGACTCGATCTTTATCAGCATGAGCTGTATGTCTTCCACATTTCAGCAAGCAAGGGTATGCCATTTGCATATCATAGATTTTAATAAACCTTTTTATCCCTATGCCATATACTTCTAGTTCTAATCTAGTCTCTCTAGCTACCTGATCAGTATAGAGATTGAATGAGTATATTGAAAAGATACAACCCTGTTTCATACTTTCATTATTTTAAACCATGCAATAGTTTTTTATGGTGTTGACTGCCTCTATATCCATGTACATGGACTCCTTGAATACAATGTAGTGTTCTGGGATTCACAATCTTCTCAAGGTCATACATAATTTTTGTCCACATAATCAAATGCCTTCACAAAGCCGCTAAGTCACAAGTAAACGTGTTTCTGTTATTCTTTGTTTTTATTCAAGATATTTGATGTCAGCAAAGATATTCCTTAATCCATGCCCTCTGCTGAATCCAGCCTGAACCCTTTGTAGCTCCCTTTTAATGTACTGTTGTGCTGTTAATCTAAAACAAAACCCAAAAACCTTCCAAACTAAATGCACTGCCCTCAAGTCATTGTTGACCCATAGAGAGCCCTGTGAGTTTCAGAGCCTATAATGGTTGATGGACATAGAGAACCCAGTCTTCCTTCTGTGCAAATGCTGGGGGTTTGAATTGCTGACCTTGTAAATTGCAGCAGGATACAGTTAACGTTGTTTAAGCCACTGAGGTTTGGGAGTCATTTATTATATTAGCATCATTTCACCAATTTAATTGACAAGCTAGTTAATAATATGAGATACCATTGGAAAATAGTTACTAATTTTATACTATCCTTAATAATGCAAAATATCATTGAAGACTAGGGATATTTTTTCAAATTTTAATAGTTGTGAAATATTGGAAAAGACCTTTTCTTACTTATAGTTCCTTCTGTTAAGTGAAGAGGTTGGGTCACAAATCTACCTGTCCTTCGGGCCATAAAAATCTATGAATCCAGAGGAGAACCATTATTCATTGACTTAGTAAGTAAAGGCATTTACTACAGCCCTTGCATTTCATTTGATGGAACCCTCAGTTCAATATCCTCCCATAAAGATTACCTGACATACATTGAAAAGAGAATGGAGGCAGGGATGTTCAGAAGAGTCGTTTAAGTGATTTGCTGTGCAATGTCTTGCTGTAGCTCATCATGAAAACCAGACTTCTAAAATGAAATGAATAAAGAGTCTGAAAATATACTGGGTACCCTCAATTACCTTAGTATGAGGTAAAATGCAGTAGAATTGGACTGGAGTAAAAAGTATGTCTTCTACTTTAATTTCTCTGAAATCTTTGATCTGCACATATAGAAAGAGTATTCTATGACTCCATTTTATCAATATCTACCTTCCAGATTTAAAAAAATACTAATGTAATATAATAACTTCATTCTTTCCATATTTAGTAGTTACAAGATTTGACAGAAAATGACTTATTCTAAAACAAAGGGGGAAAGGAATGAATTGAACAATGGAGATCCATGTCTGATTCTGTATGCATATTGCCTGTTTGTAAATTAGCTGGACTATATGAAGAAGATGCAGTATCAGCATTGGAGAAGAGTTCATTAGCTGTTCAACCTTCTTTGGGGAATGCAATGTGGACTTACAGTATCACCTTCAGAATGGGTTGTAAGTCAATGTAAAACAATTCAAAATCTTCACAGATTACTTGCAGAACACAACTTTGGAACTGTCTTCACAACTTTAAGAAAATTGAGAAAAGGTTAAATGTGTACAGGTTTTCCTTTTACTTGGATCTGTAGTCAACATTGGAGGAAGTAATAGTCAAGAAATTAAACAATGCATTAGTTTAGAAAAATTGACTGAATGTTTAATGAATCTACAAGAACTCTTTAAGATATTAAAAACTCTGCTGATTTGCTTCCTAGCATCTTTCTGTTTCCTTCTACCTTCCTCCTGCCCAACCATCACTATCCCCCTATTTCCGCCTCTTAGTATTTTCCCTTAATTCCTTTGCTGTTGCTCTGACACCCCTTAGGAACTCTATCTCCTCCTTGTTTTTGACTCTAATTCCTGAGTTGTTCCATGTGGCAATCATCTGATCTGGTGTTAATTTGAGGCTTAAGCATGTAGGGGTGGAGTCTAGCTTGTCAATCTGGAGATGACCAATGAGTCCTCTGTGTGGGCATGGCTTTTTCCTGAGAATTCTGGAAAATGTGCTAATTCCGTCTTGGAGACAGAGACACTATCACTCTTGGTTCACTCCCTGGGAGACATTGCAGCTGACAGGACACCTAGCAATGGGCTGATAGACCCTGAGCCCTGAAAATTGGAGGAGCCATGGAAAGACCCCTGCCAGTGCTCAGATGCTTCTGCCGCCACTGGATACACAAGACTCTGCACTCACTGGCCCGTGAATGTTTTAGTGTCATTGAATGTGCTTCATGAGTCTGAAGAGGACTTATGGATTGGTATGGGACATATGGGCTAGTATCGGACCTATGACCTTGAACTGAAATGAGCTGGAATGTTATCTTGATGTACAGTTGCTCTTGTATCTAAAACTCTTTCTTATATGTATATGCATGCTTATAAATTTGTTTTTCTAGTCTGCCTGGACTAATACACTCTGTCTATGGTGTTGTCTGCTCACTACACCCTTCCCCTGCCACCCTCACCCCACAGGTCCCCCCAGGGCCATTGGTCCCACTGCTTTTTCCTTGGGCTTGCTTCCCATGCTTGTCTTGTGTAAGTAGGTAAGCCATCTATGACCAAGACCAAACAAAAAGAAAACAAAAGACTTAAAAAAGAAAAGGAGAGAAAAATAAAAAAGAGAAAATATATAGGTATAAGCATAAGTGTGTAGAGATATAACTACATTAATCCACAAAAATAGAAGTACTGGCCTATATACATATATTTACATGATAGTACACAGAGGAAGTCTATGGACTCATAACCTCCCTCAATACAAGAACATTTTTTCTATCAAATTTGCATTTTGAGATGTTCACCCTCCCAACATAATCACTGAAGACAAAATGGGTATGTAAGCAAATGTGGTGAAGAAGGCAGATGGTGCCCAGCTATGAAGACATATAGAGTCTGGCTCTAAAAGGTTTGAAGTTAAGCAAGTGACAAGTCATCAGAGAAGCAACAAGTCCACATGGAAGAAGCACCCCACAGGTGCAATCATAAGGGGCCACCAGGTTCTGGTAATAGGCACCAGAAAACACATAACAAACAAAAACATATTATAAAGAATGAGGTGGGGCTGAGCAAGACCCAAAGCCAATTTGTAATCTATGGAACAATCCTCCCACATGGGGGCCACAGGAGAGGGACGCATCAACCAGGATGCAGTAAAGCACCCAGGAAACACAATATTCCCCTGGTTTCTTGAGGTTTCTTTACCACCCACTTTTACCACCAAGTACTGTCTTCTCAATTCATACTAGAGCAGAGCATGTACACAGGTATACAAAAGATATGGGGGCTCCCAACACAGAGAATGTAGGAACAGGAGTGGGTATAGTGACACCATCAGGGTAGGGATAAGAAGAGGAGATAAAGGGAGAAAGGGGGAACTGGTCACAATGATCAATACGTAACCCCTCTCGAGGGGAAGAAAAACAGAAAACATGGGAGAAGGGAGACAGTGGCCAGTGTGTGATATGAAAATAATAGCAATTTATAATATATCCAGGGGATATGAGGATGTAGGGGAGAGAAAAATGAAGAGCTGATACCAAGGTCTCAATAGAAAGTAAATGTCTAGAAATGAATGAAGGCAACATATGTACAAATATGCATGATGTAATCAATATATGGATTGTAACAAGAGTGGTAAGAGTCCCTAATAAGGTGATATTTTAATATTAATGACAATAAAAGATATTAAAAGCCAATATAAAATTCTGAAGTGCTCCTGAGATTTTCAATTTCCTCATATGCATGGGGGAAGACCCGGGGTAGAGTGAATTAATAGTACTGCTAACTAAAAAGTTAGCAGTTGGAGCCCACCAGCTGCTCTGTGGGAGAAAGATCAAGCAATCTGATTCTGTAAAAATTGTAGCTTGGAAACAAATGAAGCATTTCAATACTGTCATATAGGTGAGGCTTGAGTCCAGATTTATTTGAATGCAGGAGATGCAAGATATTACTTATTCATTGGAAGTTGGTGAAAATGCTGAATATATCATGGACTGTTGGTAGAACAAGCACATTTATTTTAGAAGTGTAGCCAGAATGCTCTCCCAAAGCAAGGATGGTGAGACTTTGTCTCATATATGTTGGTTATGTAATCCGTAGAACCCAGTCCCTGGAAAAGAGAGAAGGTGCTAACTGACGTCAATGAACACAGTGACTGCAACCATGTGCTCCAACACAGCCGCAGCTGTGAGGATTGCACATGGCCAAGCTGTGTTGCTCTCTTATATATAGGGTCTCTGTGAGCAAGCAATAATGTAAGGGCATCTAATAGCAACAGGGTTAGGACCCATGAATATTTGCTGTTTCTTCTAAGTAATAGTTTTGTGACACATTGGCATTTATGGTATGATGTAAACTATAGTGCAATTTGAGAGAGTACAAACAGAAGTGAATTTTGTTTTTTTATTCACATGTGATCATAAACATCTCACTGCTACTATAAATTTAGTACATCTCTAACTATTCTGGAGATACCTTATTATAAAGGAAGAATTCAGTTTCTACTCTTTAAAAATATAAAACCTGCAACCAATATATTGTATTAAGTCTATTACGTTTTATGGAAAAATTGAGACAATTAAATTGCTAGCTTCATGACCCTTAGTCTTACTAAGAAGTAAATATTTATAAATAGAATATTATATAGATAAAGAATGACTGGAGGAGATAAAATTATTTAAGATTTTGTTGTTGTTGCTGGTTTTTTAGGGAGGGCATCACTTTCCTTTGGTGGGAGTGGGAGGCCCAGCCTTGCTCCTGGAGAACTGCTGCTGGATTTGAACTGCCAAGCCAGTGGGCCGTAGTCCCACACTCAACCACTATGCCATTGGGGCTCAGCCCCTATTTAAGATTTTATTGAGCTCATTTTAAAATTTATTAATTTGAGGCTTTGGTTTTACTGTTTCAATTTCTATATTTTCTATTTCTTCCTTTCCATTTTTCTATTTAAATTTTTCTTCCAGTTTCTTACAGTATATTTTAATTTTAAATGCTTTTTATTTTAATTCATATAAATATTTAGTGTTAATAATCTTTTCAAATGAATTGTCTGTTTGCATTCTGCCTGAATGTGGAAGTGTTCAGTTAAAATGTGGCAGCAAATCACATCTTGCACATCATCTTTCCCCACAGGTCATATCAAAGTAAAATGGCAACACTAACAAAATACATTTTTTTCTCAAGGGAGCAAAGAAGTCCTGAAAATGCCTCAAAAGGGCAATGTGCCAGTGGAAATATGAGAGTACCCCATCTCAGAAGGGAGCCACCTTTAAAACACTGATAAGAACAAATTTTGAATATGAAAGTCAAAGTTCCTGTAATTTTCCGAAGAAGTACAGAGAGTACTGAGTTTGCATTCCACTATTGACAAGTACCTGACATCTGGAAATAGAAGTTACTGTCCTCTGACAATTAGCAACAGGTGTGTAGGCTTTGTGGCTTCAGAAGTGAAGCAGTCCCATGGTGCTTGAGCATTTTTCTGTGTATCATCTTAATTTCTATAAATAGCTGATATAATTAAATTTCCTTTTGATTCCTGAAGGCTATTACTGACAACAGATTTTTCGGAAACAAGTTGGACTGAGTGCCCTGACTAGGCAAACTTCTGATGATGCCAGGTCTCTGTCTGTCAGCGCAGAACAGCACTCTGCAGGGTTGTCGGGGCTGAGATTTTCCAAGACAGGTATCCAGAGCGTTCTTTGAGGATGATGCCTTGGGTAGACTCAAGTCTCTAGCCTTTGGGTTAGCAACCAAAGATATTAATACTTTCCACCACCTAGGTACTACTGTCTTTTTTTTTTACAGTCTTCCCCATAACGTTTCAACAGTTACTTAATTGAAATGCTGAGAATGACTTACCTTCCCCTATTAAATGCAGAGTGATAAAAATATGTGAATTTTGAATCCTTTAAGCTCAAAGCATGTTTGGTGCACTCGCTGCAAGAAATGCAATATTTCAATGTTGGACAAATAATTATACAAAATGGAATACAAACCTACATAGAATTAAAAGTGGATGAATAAATAATCTTTATAAGTGGACTGGAAACACACAGAAACCGTGCTTTAGCAAATAGCACAGATGGCAACTTAAAAGAGAGAGTAGTTTGGGTGAACATGTAAGCTACTTTCTTAGACAGATAAATGGTTAAGTGATATAACATCATAAGAAACAGATTTAATGTGTTGGCTCTGTACTTCTTAGGGACCTTTCACTCTTTATTAGAGGGTATCTCACTAAGATGGAAACCCTGATGGTGTAGCTAATAGATTAGCCAAAAGGTCTGCAGGTAGAGCTCACCAGCTGCCCCTCCAGAGAAAGAAGAGCTGTTATTCTTGTAAAGATTTCCAGCTTCAGAACCCGTATCAGCTGTTCTACTCTGTACTATAGGGTCTTCTAAGTTGGACTTAATTTGATGGCAATTTATGTATCTGTAGTACAAGGACAGTCAAGGGAAGTGTACAAGGACTAGAGCTGAATATAAAGAAAAGTTGTGGAAGAAGTAAGCAGTGTAGATAGATGGTTAGAGGTGGCAGACAAAGAGAGTAGATTTTCTTAGACCCTCATTATACTGTTGTCGGGGCCCTCAAGTAGGTTCCCTCTCCTAGCATCCCTTTGCACAATAGAACTATCTAGTCTTGCAGGCTCCTCAGAAACGTTGGAGCCCATTGTCGTAGTACCCCTCCAACTCATTGAGGGTCTTCTTCCTTTTACTGAAGCCCTGATTTACTCGTCATGTTGTCTTATTCCAGGGTCAGATGTTTCTCGGGAACATACACAAAGGTTATGAGATAAAGTTCAGCCCTCCTACCTTCTAAGCTACATTGTGGCTCTCCTTCTTCAAGACAGATTTGTGTGTTCTCCTGGCAACCCATGATACCTCAAATTTCCCTTCTAAATGATACTGCAATTTTAAGTTGATTGATTACAAGTAGAGGGTTGCCACTCCATTTCTCCCAGAAATATGATGCTTCTAAAATTAAAAAAAAATGTTTTTCTTTAAAAACACTTACTAAAACAAATCTTAAAAAATATATGCTTGCTTGTAAATACCCCTTGCTTGTATATATTAATACCAATCAGTAGGAATGAAAATATTTACCTTTTTCAGATTCTGTCATACTACTAAGGGACAAACTTCATTGCAAACTTCCAAATAATTTGTATTCAGAAAGAATGTCTCTAAGTGTCATCTTGGTTTGCACTATAATTTAGACTCTTTTTAAAGTCAATTTGTTATTGATCCAAGCAGAACAGTCAATTATATCCTGTAGATCTTCTTTACTTCACAAATTATTGACCTAGTCAAGTCAATTTCTAATTAGACAACTTTTGAAAAGTGCTTTCTCTCTATGTCTAAAATGGCAGTTTACAAACTATTGTGAGTTCTCCAAGATTTGGGGATTATTTGGTCCTATAGTTTTTACCTAAAGAAATTTATTGAGGTCCATCATATATTTACAAAAGGAGTTGATATATTTTCTTAGAACACAATAACCCTGGGCTGAGTTTGCTAGCTTTGCTTCAGCTAGGCACCACATAAGGTTTTCATTTTTTAAGTTTAAAAAAAAAAGGAAACCATTGATTTCACAAGACTCAACCTAATAGTATATTCTCCCTTTATCTAGGTATTTTAGAAAATGAATAAATGATTATAAAGCATCATGTCTACTGACACCCTGCCATATAGAATTTAAATATTCAGATGGATGTTATTCTCTTTGTAAGAAAGTAAAAGTCAAACTATCCTAGCTAGCCTCAGAGGACGGTGCATTTTATTTACTTTCAGATATATACAGACTCCTTCCAACTTTAGAGTCAGGAGGCCAATTGTAAATGCATTTTTGTGTGGTGAAAAAAGAACTGGAGGAGGACTTAGAACCTGGAATCACATGTTCAATTGCCCCCTTTTCTGGCTGAGTGGGTCTGGTTCAGGGATTGAGGTTGACTTGTCCTACAGGTCTAATTCTGCTGGATTCTTCTCTAAAGAAGCCTTTCCTGCACCTTAGGGTGGTAGAGTTCTCCAGATGCAGGCTGCCAGAGATAACTTTACTCCCTCCCTTGTAGCATACATAATTCTGAAAACCGTGGACTTAGTGTCTGTCGTGAAGTCAAATGAAAAACATGAGGACAGAGAGATGTCCTCCTTCTTTATCTGAGAATTAACCAATGGCAACTAGTTTAGGTTTTTATATAATGTAATGGCTCAATACCTATTTCAGGCAGATTCCCTTGATCGATAAGTAAATGACGTGAGTTTAACAATTCAAATCTGAAGTTTCCTCACTGATTCAAGATATATACACTAGTGCCTCCCTTGTCACATCCATAGGGCTAAAATGTTGAGATAAGTTGATTCAGACTCAATGAGACAGAGAAAACATGTCTTTCCACTCTGTAACCTTCTCCTGAAGTCCAAGCAAGATAACAACAGTGGAAATGCTTTTCAAATTAAATACAGCTCACAAACAAGATTTATTATTATATTTGATAAAAACTTTATACTCACATTTAAATAAAGTGATTCATATTCTATTATCCATCTCTGTGTATCCTAGTTATATGTTTGATTTTTCACAACGTATTGCCTGTACTATCCCATGCCATTCTCTTAATCCCAAATAAATCTTTGATCATTCATTTTCTCTGGGAGCATATTTAAATTATAAAGACTTAATTGGTGTTAAGGGAAAAAAAGAAGAGAAACTACCCTACTATCTTAGACTAGACAGAAAAGCAAACCCATAAGTATCAAAACATTTTTTAATTCTATGTATTTAGTTATTTTTAAAAATCTATTATTTATTGGGATTTATGCAAGTATCATATCATGCCATAGTTCAATCAATATTTATTTTTTATATAAATCATTTTATTGGGGACTCATACAACTCACATCATGATCAATACATACATCAATTGTATGCATACCACATTTGTACACATATAGCCAAAAACACCCGAGAAACATCCTCCCTTGACTTAGGCCCCCAGTACCAGCTCCCCATATTTCTCCTCCCTCCCCACTCCCTACTCCCCATGAACCCTTAATAATTTACACTTTGTTATTACTTTTTCGTATCGTACTCTATCTGATGTGTCCCTTCACCCACTTCCCTGCTGTCATTACTCGAGCAAGATCATATGTAGATCTCTGCAATTGATTCCCCCCATCCATTCCACCCTCCCTCAACCCTCCAGGTATCACTACTCCCACCATTGTTCCTGTGGGGATCATCTATTCTGAATTCACCATGTTTCCAGCTCCAGTGTACATTTTCCCTCATCTAGCTGGATTTGTAAGGTAGAATTGGGATCATGATGGTGGGTGGGAGGAAGCATTTGAGAACTAGAGGAAAGTTGCATATCTCATTGTTGCCACACTGTACCTTGAATGGCTCCTCTCCCCCCTGCAACCCCTCTGTGAGGGGATGTCACCTCACTTATTGATGAGTTCTGAGTCCCCATTCAGTACTCCAGTTTTCAGTACTTTAAATCGTAACATTTAAAATGATACAACTTTTAGTTTTTGATGCCTGACACTGGATCCCTTCAACACCTTGTGGCCACACAGTCTGGTGCGCTTCTTCCATGTGGGCTTGCTTCTGAGCAGAATAACCATTTGTTTACTTTTAAGACCCCAGAGGATATATCTTTTGATAGCCAGGAAACATCAGTTTTCTTCACCACATTTTCTTATACACCCATTTGTCATCAGCAATCATATCAGGGAGGTGAACACGCAATGTTATGATTTTTAGTTCTTGAATCCTGATAACTGATACCTTTGACACTTCATAGTCCCACAGGCTGGGATGCTTCTTCCATGTGGGCTTTGTTGATTCTGAGCTAGATGGCCACTTGTTTACCTTCAAGCTTTAAGACTCCAGATGCAATATCTTTTGATAGCCAGGTACCATCCGCTTTCTTCACCACATCTGCTTATGCGCACATTTGTCTTCAGTGATCATGTCAGGAAGGTGAGTACCATAGAATGCCAATTTAATAGAACAAAATGTGCTTGCACTGAGGAAGTACTTGAGTGGAGGTCGAATTTTCATCTGTTGTCCTAATACTAATCCTATAAGTATATGTACATTGATCTATATCCCCATCATCCTATATAAATATATTCACCTATGTACATATCTGTATTTAAATCTCTATAAATGCACTTTACAGCCCAGTTCTTTCTTCTATTTCCTCTTACTTTCATCTTGCCCCACTATCATGCCCAGCCTCTATTGAAGTTTCAGTATTTTCTCTCTGATACATTACTCTTGATCAGTCTCTATTGGGCCTCTCTCACTCATCTTGTCACTGATTTTGAATCTCTGGTTGTTCCCTTGTCCCTGGTCTGGTCAACACTACTGCCTTTCCCCCTCTTCTCTATCCTCTCCACCCCCAGAATCATCAGTCCTGTCATTTTCGCATCCAGACTGTTCATACAGCCTATCTTATCTGCATAGACCTGCAGAGACAACAATATGTACAAAAAAACACAGGCATTCTAAGAGGAAGTAACTAAACAAAATAAAATGATGATAACAACAAAGGAACTCCAATGTCATATATGTGTGTGTGTGTAAAAATAACAACACAAAAACTGTAAATAGTTCAGAATCTGTTCATTGACCTCCAGGAGTGCCCCCTGCTTGAGTTGGATGGGGTGCCACACCCTGGCCCCAAAGTATATCCTTGGCAGTCCATCTGGAACTCCATGCTTTTTTTCACACCCTTAGTGTTGTGCCATGTTGTGATTGGGTCACACAGGGTATAATCCTGATTCCATATCTCCACTCTTGTCCCCGAAGGGCCTTGGTTCAGTGAGGGAAGCTACATTTCATAGTGGGGCCATAATCCTGTCTGTGCGCTGGCTGTTCTTAGTGGGAATATCATACTGGATGTTTGGTGAGTCAGGATGCACACCATTCTCTCTTCCTCCCCCTTCATTTGCTTTTGTGTGCTTGGTAAGGCATAGCTTGCTCTCCAAGCTGCAGCTTCAGTATTGACTTCCAAAGCACACTCTCCTGGGGGGAAAGGTGGCTGCCCCTATAGTTGGGATTAGGCTTGGGCATTCAGACTCCTCCACTGGTTCCCCATTCCTGGTCTTCTCACTGTATTCACATCCTGGAACACTGGGTTTAAAAATAGTCTCTCTTCCCCTGTGGATATATAAATAATATGCTCCCTTGGGTGGGTTTATACCGCATTCCCTCTCTACACATCATCATCTACTCCCATCCCCCCAACCCATTTCTCTACCATATGTAGCCCTGGATTTGGGCTGACCCCTGCCATACTACCTAGGTCTCCCCCTGCCCAGGATTTCCTGTATATGGTAACTTTTTCCTGATGCCACCTTTGCATTTTAAAAAAAAAATTATTATTAAGCTTACCACAGTGGACTCATGTTGTATATGTCCTTTTGCTCTTGGCTAAGTTCACTTATCATAATTTCCTCCAGTTCTTCTCATGCGATGATGTGCTTCATGCATTCATCACTGCTTTTCAGCGATGCATAGCACTCCATTATATGTATGTACCACAGTTTTTAATCCATTCATCAGCTGATGGAAATTTGGTCTGCTTCCAACGCTTTGCAATTGTGAAGTGTGCTGTGATGAACATTGGAGCACAGATGTCTGGGCATGGATTGTTGCTTGCCTCTTCTGGGTATATGCCCAGTAAGGGGGATTGCTGGGTCATATGGTAGCTCAATTTCCATCTGTTATGGATATCAACAAATCTATTTCCATAGAGGTTGTAAATACCTACAGTACCACCAGCAGTGGATAAGAGTTCCTATCTCTCCACAGCCTTACCAATGCTTGTTTCTTTCTGATTTTTTGAAATGGGCTATCCTTCAGGGTGTTAGGTGGTCTCTTTGTTTTGATTTGTATTTCTCTTATAGGTAATGATAGGGAACATTTTCTCATATGTTTATTGGCCATTCGGATTTCTGCCTCTGTGAAACTTCTGTTGAGGTCCTTTGCTCTTTTTGGAAGCTATCAGGATATTGTAGATTTTAGTAATAAGGCCTTTATCTGATTTTTATTGCTAAAGATGTTTTCCCAGTCTGTCTGCTCTCTTATTACTCTCTTGATCAATTATTTTGATGTACACAGGTGTTCTATCTTCAGTATATCTCACTTGTCTAATTGTGCCTCCTCTGTGTTTGTGTCCTTTCGTATTTCTGATAGTCTATGTAATCCCTGTGTCCAAATTCTCAGATTGGTCCCAATTCCCTCATTGCTGGCCCTAGTTTGGGGTTTTATTTCAAGGTCTGTGATCCACCTTGAGCTTATTCTAGTGCATGGAGTGAGGTAAGGTCTTGTTTTATTTTTCTACAGACAACAGATATCCATTTTTTCCAGCACCATTTGTTGAAAAGGGCGTCTGCTTCCCATTTGATATGTTTTGGGCCCTTATCAAAGATCAGTTGTCTGTATGCTAATGTTTCTGTTTCTGGATTTTCAATTCTTTTCCATTGGTCTGAGTATCTATCATTATGCCAGTACCATGCTATTTTGACCACTGTGACTGTATAATATGTGCTGAAGTCAGGTAAAGCAAGCCCTCCCACAGTGTCCTTCTTCTTGAGGAGTTCTCTGCTAATTATCAAATTATTCCCTCTCCATATGAAGTGGGTAATCATTTTTCCATTTGTTTGAAGGATGAGGGTAATTGTATCAGAACAGCATTAAACTTATATAGCACCTTGGGTAAAATTAACATATTTACTATATTGAGTCTTCCAATCCATGAGCATGGGATATTCTTCCATTTGTTGAAGTCACTTTTGGCTTCTTCTAATAGTGTTCTGTAATTATCATCATATAGGTTTTTTGTTCTTTTAATCAGGTATATCCCTAGATATTTCAATTTGTGCTTGGCTATTGTGAAGAATACCTCTTTTTTAATTTCCTCTTCTGTAGTCTTATCTAAAATGTATAGCCATCTGCTAGACTTCTTATTGTTAATCTTGTATCCTGCCACTCTGCCATACTCCTCTATTATTTCCATTACTCCCCTTGTGGAGTTTTTCGGATTTTCCATATATAAAATCATATCATCTGCAAATAATAATAATTTCTCCCCTTCTTTCCCCAGGTGAATACATTTTATGTCTTTTAATTGCCTTCTGCTGTTAGCTAAAACCTCTGGTATGATATTGAATAAAAGTAGGGACAAAAGACATCCTTCTCTGGTCCCCCTTTTTTTTAATATTTTTTAATTTTATTGGGGGCTCGTACAGCTACTACAACATTCAGTACATCATTTGTATCAAGCACATTTGCAAACATGTTTCCACATACATTTCCCGACATTTTCCACTTGAGCCCTTGATACAAGCTCCTCTTAAAAAAAAAAAACCCTCCCCTTTCCCCTCCCCCCCTTTTTAATGAATCATTTTATTGGGGGGCCCCTACAACTCCCATCACAATCCTTAACAACATCAGTTGTATGCAGGCCACTTTTACACACCCATTGCCATCATCACTCTCAAAACATTCTCCCTATCTCCAGGCCCGTGGTCCCCTTTTTAATGGGATTGTGTTAGTTTTTTCTTCATTGACTATCATGTTGGTTGTTGATTTTTCATGTAAAGATTTTATTGTCTTGAGGATTTTTCTTCTATTCCTATTTTCTTGAGTGTCTTAAACAAGAACTGGTGTTGTCAAACGTTTTTCATGCATCTATTGATTTTGTCTTGTGGTTCTTATAGTTTTTCATGTCAATGTGGGGGATGATACTAATGATCTTTCATATGTTGAACCACTCCTGTATCTGAGTATTCATCTCAGTTGACCATGGTGAATTATTTGTTTTACATACTTTTATATTCTATTGGCCATTATTTTATTAAGAATTATTGCTTCAATATTCATTAGAGATATTGGTCTGTAGTTCTCAATTTTTGTGGAATCTTTGCCTGGTTTCGGTATGAGTGTTATATTAGCTTTATAGAAGGAGTTCAAGAGTTTGCCATCTTTTTCGATGTTTTGTAAGAGTTTTTGTAGGACTGATTGGTGTCAGTTCTTCCCTGAATGCTTGGTAGAATTCTCCTGCCATCTGAGCCAGGTGTTTTTTTTTTGCTTGGTAATCCCTTGATAATCTATCTATTTCTCTATTTCTTCTACTATTATGGGTCTGTTGAGATTCTTGACATCCAGTGGGGATAGTCTGGGGAAGGACTGTGTTTCCAAGAATTTGTTCATATTTTCCTAGTTGTTGAATTCATTGGAGTATAGTTCTTTGTAGCAATGTGTAATCGCCCTTTTGATTTCATTAGGGTAAATTGTGATGTCCCCTCTTTCATCCCTCATTGTTGCTGTTGAACCCCCCCCCCCTTTATTTGGTTAAGTCTGCAAGTGATTTGTCAATTTTGTTAATCTTTTCAAAGAATCAACCTTTAGCAACATTAATTTTTTCCATCGTTTTGTTATTTTCTCTCTCCTGAATCTCAGCGCTGATTTTTATTATTGCTTTTCTTTTGCCATTAGTGGAATTGTCCTGCTGATTCTGCTCTAGTCATTGTAATTTCTGTGCCAAATTATCAGTCATGAGATACTCTTCCTTTTTCAGGAATGCATGTATTGCTATGAAACTTCCTTGAAGACTGCCTTTACTGTGTCCCATAAGTTTTGGTATGTTATGTTCTCATTCATATTGTTTTCTAGAAAATTTTTAATTTCATTTCTGATCTGGACCAGTTAGCACTCGTTTTGCAATAGAGAATTATTCATTTTCTAATTATTTTCTCTAGTTATCTTCATCTACCTTTTGTTGATTTCCAACCTTATGGCACAGAGATCTGAGAGAGAGTTCTATATGATATCAATGTCCTGAAATTTATGTAGATTTGCCTTATGCCCCAACATGTGGCCTATCTTCGAATATGTTCCATGTGGGCATGAAAAGACTGTGATTTTTTTTTTGTATTTGGATGCAAAGCTCTGTAGATATTGACCAAGTCAAATTGTCTAATTGTAGTGTCTGACCTCCTTGTTGAGTTTATTTCTCTGTAATCTGTCTTTCTCAGAGAATGGTGCATTGAAGTCACCCACTATAATTGTTGAGGCTGTGATTTATTTTTTATATTTTGGAGTGTTTGGTTTATGTATTTAGCAGGGCTCTCATTCAGGGAATATATGTTTAAAATGCTTATTGGTTTTTGGCTACACCTTCTTTGAGCATTATGTAGTGTCCCTCCTTATCTCTCTTTGTGGTTTGCACTTTGAGGTCAATTTTATCCGAGATTAGGATTGCTACACATGCTATTCTTGAATTGCTGTTTGCTTGATATGTTTTTTTTTCCCAGTCTTTGATTCTCAACATATTTTTTTCTGTGCTCTTAAGATGTGTGTACTCTAGGCAACAGATTGAGAGGTTGTGTTTTCTAAGCCAGTCAATTAATCTCTGTCTCTTAAAGCCTGAATTCAATCCACTGATATTCAGGGTCATTACATTTATCTGTGCATTCTGGGTTCCATTTTATCGCTCTTGTGCTAGGTGTTTTTCTATTTCCATGGGTTTTGTCCATGTGTGTTTGTGGTTCATTCTTGCCTTTCTTCCATCGTTGAGCCAGAGTTATCTTTGGAAATGTTGTCCCTTTGATGGACTCTAAGTAGAGTTGTTCTGTGTGACAGCTTCTTGTGTGTACTTGGTGATTGCTGTTCTTCTGCCTCCATTGCATTGGTGAGGATCTTTTGTTGAGCTAGGTTCCTGTTGGCATATTCTTTGAGATTTACCTTGTCTGGGAAGACTCTCACTTCTCCATCAATTTTGATAGATAATTTGGCTGGATAGAAGATTCTTGGGTTTGCATGGTTTTCCTGCAATTTTTGGAATATGCTGCTCCATTCTATCCTCTTCTTCATAGTTTCCATTGATAGGTCTGAGCATATTCTTATCTGTTTTTCTTTATATGTGATTCCCAGTTTTTTCCTAGCTGCTCTCATAATTTTCTCCTTTTTCTCATAATTGTATACTTTAACAACTATATGTCTTGGTGTTTTCTACTTGGGTTTCAGGCTAGCTGGTGTTCTTTTGGCTTCCTGGATGGTTGTCTGGTTTTCAATCATGACTCTAGGGATGTTTTCCTCCAAGCATTCCATCACTATTTTGGATGTTGGTTTCCTTGATGAACCTTCCTCCAGTAGACCGATAATTCTAATGTTGTTTCTTTTCAAAGCATCAGACAAAGTTCTGAGTTTTTCCTCTGCTTCTCTGATAGACTTGTTAGCCTTTGTCTCACATTTATTAATTTCTGCTTTTGAGTCCTCTAAATCATAGGTCCTGTTCTCTGCCTCCTCTATTCTCTGAGCAAAATCTGAAAGTTTACTATTTGTGTTACTCTGGGTAAACTAGAAAAACAAATTTCATAGACACACTTATGGATAAAAGGGTGCGGTTCATAAACAAGAGGAATACGACATTAAGAAAGCATCCTAACTCAGTCCAGTTCAAAGTCATAAGTCCAATATTATCCCATATGCCTGATAATCAGTCTATAAAGTCTCCTTCTGACTCACAAAGTCACAGACCAGTGGGTGCAGAGTTCTGGCACCAGCAGGGGTCTCCCCAGGGCTCCTTGCTTCCAGGGCTCAGGGTCTCTCAACAGCATCCAGTGAGTGGTAGAAGCAACTCAGTGCTTGCAGGGACGTCTACATAGCTTCTCCAGCTTCAGAGGTCTGGTTCCATCAGGGTAAAACCATGTGTTTTCTCCTCCAGCTCCTTCAGCTCCTCAGACGCTGCCATCTTGACTTGCCCATAGTTCACTGTCTCTGAGACTAACTCCCAACAACTGGGGAGTTAGCTTCTCATTCCCATCAGGGAAATATCGTGAGATTTTTCCAGAAGTCTAAGGAGAAAGCCATGCCCACATGGAGGCCTCATTGGCCACTCAATGGCTAGCTCCAGATTAACAGGCTAGACTCCAGCCCTACATCTCAATCATGAGATTAACATAAGCACATGATCGCTACACTATTAGTTTTTATTAGCTCATTCTTTAGTTCTTGTATTTTCCTATGGTGCATAGCCTTTATCTTCTTTATTGATTCTTCCATATTCTGTAGTGTATCACTCATGTTCTGTATATGTGATAGCAATATTTTGAAATGCCTTTCTGTGGTTGATCAACATCCACATTTTCTATGACTACCATTAGGTCCAGCTGATCATCTTGCATTGAATTTGGTTTCTCTTTTGTTGTTGATGCTGTGAAAGCAGCTTGCTAGTTTTTGTTTGGCTTATTTGAACTAGATGGCATCTCCCCTGGTATCTCAGAGTCCTGGGCTCTCTCTTTGGGAAGGTGATGTTGAATTTTCTGTAGGCTGCCTTTAGCCCACTGTCTTGAGGTGTTGTGTTTCACCTTTGTCCTGCTACAGTTCCCTTGACCTTCTCCTATGATTTGTGCTAAAGCTTTTTTCAGGTCTCCTCAGGAACTGCTTGCAACTGAGTATATTGAGGGTTTGATAAAAAGTGTTAACTGAGTGTAGGGGAGTAGTTTAGGGGATGGGTTGGGGATTGGGTTATCTGACCCTGGCTAGGCACACTTCCCACAGGTATGAGGGTTGAAAGGGAGGCCTACCACTGGTGTGCAGATTCACCACTTGCTTATCACACAGAGAGGAGGGTGGGATTGAACTGGGAGATGGGAATGTGCCTTGGGCTATCTCCTAATGCTGCATCCCTCCTACCCAGCTGGAGCAGGGTCTGTCACCCTAAGGTCCACTGTTGGAACATTCTAAGCGTAGTGGCTGAGTAGGACTCTGAGTGTGTGTGATGTTGAGGGGCAGGAGCCTGGCAAGGAGGGCACTGGCTGGGACTAAGCACAAAGACAGGAGATGGGGCAAAAAGCCTCTGGCTACCTCATGGTGCCCTAGGCACTGGTCTCTTGAGTGGCAGAGGGACTGGTAGGTTGATCTGCTGGGGACATGAATCTCTGGAGGTGAAGAGCGGGAGATGTGGCTCTGTTTGGACTGTCCCCATGGGACCCCAGGCACCCTTGGGTGGGAAGGAATGTCTGGTGATTTGCTCGGGTACCATTTCAATGTGGACCTCTGTTCCTGAGGGTCATGGAGCAAGCTCCCTGAACTCCACCCAAAATAAATGGCAGCATCCGTTGTGATTGCAGGAATCTGTGGGGTCTGCCGATGTCCATGGCATGTGCCAGCACTAGTTTTGAAATTTCTTCTTGTTCAGAGGGGGGCTCTGAACTTTCTTGGGCGGTAACAAACCAATTCGACAGCTCCACTCAGGCCCACATCTCCCCCACTCACCAATCTCCTAGAGCTCCAGATGTGAGCTGTCTCTGGCCACCATCTTTTCTGAGATCTCCATTTACTAAGACCATATTTATTATTTATTTTTTTACAAAACAACCTTTTCACCTTCAAAGTACTCTTCATTATACTTGTGTTAGTCCGGGTAGACTAGCGGAACAAATTTCATAGACACGCATATGGATCTAGGAAAAGGATTATATATACAAGAGGAATAGGACATTGAGGAAACATCCCAGCCCAGTCCAGTTCAAAGTCATAAGTCTGATATTAACCCATTTGCCCGAAATCAGTCTATAAATTCTCCTTCGGACTCACGCAGTCACAGATCAGGGGATGCAGAATCCCAGCGATAGCAGCGGTCTCCACATGGCTCCTCTCTTCCAGGGTTCAGGGTCCATCAACAGCAGTAGAAACTCATCACTGGCAGAGGTCTCCTTGTGGCCACCCCAGCTTCAGAGGTCTGTCTCCATCAGGGCAAAGCTGTGTGGTCTCTCCGCCGGCTCCTCCAGCTTTTCAAACGCTGCCATCTTGTCTTCTCTGTGATTAATTGTCTCTGAGACTAACTCCCAACAACTGGGGAAGATAGCTTCTCATCTTCACGGGGGAAATATCGGGAGATTTTCCAGAAGTCTCAGGAGAAAGCCATGCCCACATAGAAGCCTCATTGACTGCTCATTGGCTATCTCCAGATTAACAGGCTAGACTCCACCCCTACATTTCAATCATAAAATTAACATAAGCACGTGACTGCCACAGTACTTAATACATTTGTTCAATCTGTAGTTATATTTTTGGAAACTTTTCAACTCATCTGTTTGAATGGCTCACAGCATCTCCCACATTTTATTCTTAACCTCTTCTATGTCTTCAAATTGCTGTCTTCTTATGTCCCTCTTTTTCATGGAAACCAAAAGAAGTCATATGAAGTGATGTCAGGGGATGAAGGTGCATGGAGCAAGAGAGGTATACTGTTTTTTTGCCAAAATGTGGCATGCTAAAATGGCTGCGGGCATTGGTGCATTGTTGTGGTGGTAAAACCAGTTACCCATCCATCACAAATCATGTTTTTGTGTCAGGCACTGTTAGGTTACCTTTGCAGAACCTCTAAATAGAAAGCTTGATTAACAGTCTGACCTGGTCGACACTCTGAAAATGCACTATGAATGCATTTCCAACATACAGGAAGTTGATGGATGCCAAAAGCTAGGTATGTCATCAATCTCAACATTTCACCCTTTTTTGGAATGAGAAAACAACTCCTACACTTGAGTTTTTCCAATAACAGTGTCCTTGTAAATTGTGTTCATTATCACAATAGTTTCTGCACATTTTTCCCAAGCGGGAAACAAATTCTCACATTTGATGCTTTTCTCTTATATTTGACATCACAAAACCAAAGGTTTGAGTGAAACTGCTTTTATGAAAGTATTCATTGTGACCAGAAAGTACCTGCCCAGACAATACCACTGGGTTCACTAACTCATAGTAAGCTGCTCAAGGTTAGCCTGGTGGGAAAAATGCATACTATGAAAGTTCTACTATGTCCAGTGAAATTCTGGTCTGGGGTGGGATATATGCATAACTATCAGTAGGTTAGTATAAAGGCTAGAGCAGTAGTTCTTAACCTTCCTAATGCCGTGACCCTTTAATAAATTTCCTCATGCTGTGGTGACCCTTGACTCCTAAAAGTATTGTGTGGCACGTCACAATTATTGTTCTGCTACTGTTATGAATCAGGTAATCCTTGTGAAAGGGTCGTTTGATGCCCAAAGGGGTCTCAATGCACAGGCTGAGGACTCCTGGTCTAGAGGTTTCTCCTTACCCACAAATCTCAGGTGCCGATCAACCACAGATCAGCAGTAAAATAATAGGTTGGAGGCTGCAAAGACAAATAAATTCAGGGTCAAAAGCTAAGATGGAAGGTTTATGAAAACTCCCACGATAGAGAGGCAGCACAGCAGACCACTGATTCTAGTCCTAAAGTCAAGAGGTAAGGGACAAGATAGGTGCAGGATCTGTTTCCAACAACAACTATAAAACAAGGCTGCTTTTCTACAATGTGCAATTTTTCTCAAAGCAAGTCACATCCCCAAAGAATCTTCCTTTTCATTGATTTGATCAAGGCTATGATCTAAGTAGGTGTTGTACTTGAAGTTACTTTTGTTACAACTGACTGATAAAGAAGATCCCACTCAGAAAGACTCAAAGCATCATGATGGATTATTAAGTCCTAAGTGCCAAATCACTGAGAATCTTGACCTAACCAAATTGACACAAAACCTAAACTATTACACCTCGATATTCCAAGTAGGAAGGGTTAAACCAGAGATTGAGAGGCTTATACAGTTATGAAAATACTCAGGAAACACAGGTTAAAGGAAGCTGCCATCAAAGATTTTAGCAGTCTCTAGCACCAAAGTGGATAATTCTCAGGAGTTGTCCAGGAAGCTGTAGCAAATGCCAAAAACCTCCAGGAGGCTAGCATAAAGGATCTCAGTGGTATTCAATACCATTAATTTACAGGATCTTGGCAGAGAAGCTACTGAAAAACTCATGCAGCTGCTCACAAATCTGCCTTCCTTCAAAGAATAATAGCTTCTCCTTCTACTATAGCCTTCATGTCCCATGAAGGCAGAAATAAAAACTATGTAAGTACATCAATTTGGGGTTATACTAAGAGGATCTATTATCACTTCAAAACTCTAGTTCCTTATAATCACATATTTGGCTTGGGACAAATAGCTTCATATAAAAAACATTGACTCAGGATATAAATAGCATATTAGGATATCATATAAATAACATATTAGGATAGGAGGGGTTTTGCCACCCAATTTGAGTTGTTACTGCACCTCAAAAACAACGAGAATAAAAAACTGGACTTTGAATATGGATGGCGGAACAATTGATGCATTTGAGAAGTATGGCATATTAGAAGAATATTAAATGTGTCATGGACTGCTAGAAGAATGAAGAAATTTGTCCTGGAAAAAGGAAGGCAAGACGTTATCTCATGCACTGGACATATTAACAGAAGTGACCACTCCCTGGAAAAGGACAATGTGCTGAGAAAAATATAGGGTCGCCAAAAAGGAGGAGGGTGAATTGACACAATGGCTTTCGCAATAAGCTCAATGAGCGTGTGATAATGGTACAGAAATAGACAGTGTTGCTTTCTATTACATGTAGGGACTGTATGAGTCCCAACAGACTTAAAAGCTCATAACAACCATTATTCAGAAGTAGCAGACCTCTAAGATTCCAAGACTCTGGGTCAAAATCGTTTTCTTGATCATCCTTCATGGGCAGGGTTCCGCTTCTATCCCAACTTCCACTGAACCCCTATCTGATCCCTTGGGGAGAAGAGAAGATGAATGTTTTAAAAAACCTTCTATTAAGACGATTTTCCTTCTAAATCTTCCCCATTATCATTGAGACTTAAAAGATTGGACTTCCTTCTTCCAGGATTTATGGCCTTTATTTCTTATGAGAGAAGTATCAGAAGAAAGATGGGACTTCCAGCCTATCTCCTAGGGGCTATCAATTCACCAACAAATAATGGAAACACTCTATTCTCCAGGGCAGGGCTTATATGTTTTCTTCACAGGTAGGTTTTCTGAAAAAAAAAATTCCTAAACTATAACACTAACTTTTCAAGAGATAATAACACTTGACTTAGATGATTAAATTAATATATATTTTTAAAAGAAAAACATCCATATAGTTCAAAGAAGTATTAATTCAGAAGAAAGTATCTTTACACTTGAAATGTTTCAACAAGCTGGGGAAATTTTTCTCTAACAATAAAGAATTCACCAGGATTTTCCCACACAACACAAAGGTCCTCACAAACTATCCAACATATACTTTTTCTGTTAGGACAAACTTAAGTCTTTACTGATGACTTGAATTCCTTTTTATTTTAATCAGAAACACAAACTGTGTCACTTAGAATTAACATGGGAGATCTTATGAAGTGTTGAATCTCAGGTCTTCCACATTCTAGCTGTATGGCCTGGCTTAAGGTTGACAAAAGGACCAAATGTTTTATGCTGAAACGTTGTAAGTTGGAACTCAACCCAAAGTGCCATTGAAAGAAAGCCTGGTAATCTGTTTTCATATGTTTCAATAACAACAACAGCAAAGAACTCTATGGAAACCAAGCACGCTATAATTTTAATTCAATGAACTGAAATTAATTTGTTAATAGTTTCAGTTTGGTTTTAGTGATGGCTGAGACTTCTGGTTGATAGAGATAAGAGGCAAATGATCTGGAAGAAGTTATGAAAATTCTATTGGGTGAAAGTTTTCTTCTCCTCCATAAGATTTTCTCACAGAACAAACAGACACTAGTCTTGGTTGTGTAATGGTTATGCACTGGGCTGTGATGCGCATGATCAAAGGCTGCAAAACACCAAAAATGCACTGTGCATTGCTTTGAGACAGCATTCACTCAATGGCAGTGAGTTCTCTTTGAAATGGGACCGACTTTTTAATATTGTTTTGAAAATGTAAACAGCACTATAAGTAAAATATTTAATAAATACATTTTTATGAGATGTTGAAAGCATAAAAGAAATTGTTACCATCATTTTCAAATCAATTCTTCTTCATGGCAGTACCATGTTGTTGAAGCAGCACTGTACTTCATAGGATTTTCAATGGTTGATTTTTCAGAAGTCACCAGGACTTCCGTCTGCAGCACTTTGAGGTGGGGTTAAAGTGTTTGTAGTGTCCACGTGCTTAGCTATTTCTACTCATCTATCAGTTGGATTTAAACTTTGGCTATAGGCCAGGTTCCCTGGTAAGTATTGGGGAGCCTATTCATTCTCATCTATGCTCCTTGTTTTATAAATTATAATTCAGAGGCCTAAAAACTCATATCAATGCCTTGCTTCAATGGAGTTCCCAGTCCCACTAAAACAAGCCCATTGATCAATAGGTTTTGTAATTAGAAGAAATTCTTCCAATGTGGCAGAAAAAACAAAAACAAAACAATTGAAATAAGAGAAGATAAACAGCATACCTTGAATCAAATCCGATTATATGATGAAGGCAAAATTAATGAGCCAAGTGAGGCTTGAATGAGGATAGATTTTAATTGGCTCTTGGTTAATTCTTCTATTCAATTAAAATTCAGTGTGTACCTACTGTGTGTATTGGCTTCCTCAAAAGAGTTAAGATGAGACAAACTTTTTTCAACCAGGTGGTGGTCAATTTAGGATTTATTACAAGCCATGGATTAAAACTAAAAGATTCCAGATGCCCTTACCCATCCTGAGAGCCATATAGTCTCAAGTGTGAGCTATAATGGATTATCGACCCCATAGACCATAAAGGTTCTCGAAGAGCTATCATAGGTACTAGGTTAATTTAGTAACTGAACATGCATGCTTATTTGTCTGTTGTCTCTCTCCAGCCTCACATATAATTCTTGCTTCTCAAGTTGTGAGTCTGCTTTCGAGAGGGAAAAAAGTAACAACAACACGTTTAAGGTTTCATGCTTCAAATCTCAGCGAATGAATCCTCTAGATGTTTAAATTTGGATCCTTCCAACATTGTTTTCATTTACAGGTTCTTCATTACTAAATGTGTTCAGACGTAAGAGACTGGCAAATTGTGTTCTGTTTTAGATTTGTTTGGATCGGCAATACACTTTTGTTTTAGCTGTCATGTTCTCAGAGGTTTTACATCTTTGTTTTGCATTTGTTTATATGGTGTGTGTGTCTGTGTATTAGAGAAAGGAGAATTTTCTATGTAGTATTCTGACAACACTCAAATTCAATATATTAAGCTGAGATTCTCCTCCTAGCTTATTATTTGTCAAGGATAGACCCTTACTGGAAAGGTATAAATACTTGAAAATTTAGCTACATAATAAAACATAATTGTATAACTATTACCATAAAGCTGCAAGCATGCACACCAGTAACTCTGCTATATATTCAAGAAAAGAGACATTCCAATAAAGAATAATACTCTGTCACATTGCACATAACACATGTTTGTAGAAAGAGTCATCTAGATGGCAAATTCAACACAGTCAACTTCCTGGATTAATAAAGAGAGCTCACTCATTGAAATGTGTGTATACATTCTTCTTAGAAATTCCATATATATTTTCACAGAAACTCAGGAAAAGTATCTGCAACCACTTAGAAGATTGTCTCCTCTAAGCATTACTCCAGGGGAAGTCAGTTTAAAGAAAGTTCATAAATGCTCAAAAATACATTCAATTGCTGGAATTCTATGTGCAGCTCACATTTTATTACTGTAAACCTGAGATACAAAGACATTCTGGAACTTATCCGGGCTCTATGAGAACATGCCTTTTTGCCCATTCTTCTCACCATTCGCAAGTATTCAAAAGCATTCTCTACTTCATCAGTCTCTTGCTCCTCACCTGTCAATTACTTCTTAGTCCACTTCAACCTGATTTCCTAATTTATTTCATGCTCATGGTTTTTTTAATTAAATTTATTAGTAATTCTACACTGCTAAATTAAATAAAAATGTTTTAAATTCCCATGTTCTCTGTGCACCAGAAATCCTCAAAGTCAGGATGAATCAGAGCTCTGGGGAACTTGTTAGAACATGATATTTCTAGGTCCAAAATGAGAAACGTTGATTGGAACATCTATAGTTATATGGTGTGTGTGTGTGTGTGTGTGTGTATTCAAGAAAGCAGAGGATTTTCCACGTAGTATTCTGACAACACTCAAATTCAATATATTAAGCTGAGATTCTCCTCCTAGCTCATGATTTGTCAAGGATAGACCCTCACTGAAAAATAAGCTACAGAATTAAAATAATTGTATAACTATCACCATAAAACTGCAAGCATGCTTCACCAAAAGCCCTGCTATATATTCAAGAAAGAGACATCCCAATAAAGAAAAATACTCTGTCACATTGCACATAACACATTTTTCTATAAATAGTCATCTAGATTGCAGATTCAACACAGTCAACTTCTTGGATTAATAAAGAGAGCTTGCCCATTGAAATCTGTGTATACATTCTTCTTCTAGCAGCAAGAATGTGCCTGCTAATGAATTCCTAAATGGTTCTGATGCTAGTCTTGGGATCACACTTAGTGAATCACAATGTTAGAGGATGCCTGCTCAACATCCTTGGCATTATCTTATCACCATTTTCCCTTTGACCCTCTACCAGTTTTCTCTTTGATTCACATATTTCCCTCATCTGAAAATCTTGGTGATCCTCAGACTTTGGATCTAGGATCCCCCACTTTCAAATAATATACAACACTCTTTCCCGTAATGGCCTCATCCAGGCCCAGGACTTTAATTACTCTCTACAGATAAGTGACCTTGTAATTCACACTTCCACCTCAAATCTCTCTTTCAGATCTAAACTCATATTTCAATGTGCTTTCTTGATTTTATTTTTAAATTAAAATTATATATAGTGAAAACTGAATTCATTTCCCCCTTTAAGCCTACTTGGTTTTTTAATTTTTCTATCACCATGAATGGCATCTAGAAACTATTCCCTTTGCAAATCTCAGTAATGCTATCTCACATATTCCATACCTCACATGCCTTCAGTAACACCATCAGCAGCAATCTCCAGTACAGCATTGCCACCTTCTACCATAACTGTCTAATATTTTCTTCATGTTTATGTGCTTCTTCTTTGATCCTAAGTTAGCCTTCTCTCTACATTTGTATAGAGGTATAAATTATCCCAGTTCATCCACATGCTTGCAATCATTCTAAGATTTTCCAACCTTTTAGGATAAAGATAAAGTTCCTTAACATGTCCTTGACTACTCTTAATGATTCATTTTATCGAGGTTCTCCCTCATTTCTGTGCCCCTAGACATTTCATAAGGGTAGAGCCAAGCTATTTTGTTCAGTACCTTCTTCCAAATCCTCATCAAAATATTTGATACCTAGTTGATGTCAAATAATGATGTCATTGGAACAAAATAACTTGTCTGCTGACTGCTACAACAGTGGAAAGAAAAACCAAAATCAAAGACAAAAAAATTCAAGCAAACAATTCAAAGCCATCAACACATATAAGGCTGAGGTAAGCTGAGTGTGGAACAGGACAATGGAAAAGTAAGACTTTCTATTCTAAATGGCTTCCTATAGTCACTTTGATCACTTGCCTAGAGTGATTGATGCTTCAATAAAAACAGTAAAAGAAAAGAATAGGAATACAAAGGAGGAGGAAGGAAATGAAAAAGAGGAGGGAAAGGGCTGAATGAAAGGGAAGAAGAAAAGAGAGGAGTGCACGAAAAAGAGAAAGAAGCTAGGGGAAGAGGAGAAGGCCGAAGGAAGAGAGCATGCAGGGGAGAAAGAAAGCAGAAACTGAGGCTTTGTATAATTCATGTAGCACCTGACATTAGACATTTTTCACTAGAAAAATTGTAAGATGACTGTACAAAAGAGAGTTTACACGAGGTCCAACAAAAGCCATTTTGTTTTCATGGTCACCTTTAGAATGCTTCTCTTTCATTTTGTTTTCCTTCTAATGGGTCTTGAAAAATCATCATTTTTAGCACTGCAAACTAAACAAGCTTCTGGCATTTCTAATACATAAGAGGTGCCATAATTTCATGCCTCTGCAAACACACACTGTGAGCAATCAAGGGAAAAAGGAAATTAAAAACTAATTCTGTTGTTTATTCTACTCATTTATTTTATCAGTCATCTCAGTCTCACACTGAATAGCAATCAACAGGGTTTGATAGGCACACCTACGGGAAACCAGACATTTCTGGAAATCTCCAGAAAGCTCATAGGAATGTCAATAACCAAGCCTTAGGGTGGTGTCTCAAATTATGCAATCAAAAACCACTCAACTCTAACAATTCTAGTTCATGTAAAACTTCTGAAATTACACATTTCAGTGGGATATCCAGGCATAATTAAATAAATAAATAACTGGAGTTCTTCCATCACAACTTCAGAATGCTTGATAGTCCCGTGAAGATCATCCCTGAGAAATAAAGACTTAGAAGAATGGCAATCAATTGCTGAGGTTTATATTTGCCTGTGCCCTGATAAAATGACATGATTCTACTTCGTTGGTAGTTTGAAGTTCTCCCTGAGGCCCACCACGATCCCTTTAGTGAAATTCTGCTTATGCCTCAGCAGCATTATGGAAATGTGTCATGATGCATAAAATGAAACTATCCATCAGAGAAGAGTCTGTTATTTGCTACTTCTGGAATGCTCCCCAAGAGTTTGGGGCAGTGATAGGAAGGGAAGGGAGTCATCAGCATTAATTACCTTTGGATATTGACACCTCTGTGTAAAATTACCAAATAAAAGGGTGGGTCCAGATTTTCTTAAAAGAGTAAGAAACTGTAAAGAATAACACAAGGCACCAAAAGAATCACAATGTGGCATGTGAATTTTGGTCATAATATTGTTACTTCTAGTGTTTGTAGAAAAAGAATTATCAACGTGTGGTTTATTTCTGGACTTATTGCATAGTAAATTTTAATCAATAAATTTGCCATTTCATAATAGCTATTTACTGAGTATTGATTGCAGGCCAAATTTCCTAGAAGTAAACTCGGTGAGAGATATTTCCTTGCAAGAAATTATTAAAGATCAACAGCTAGTTGTGTGGCAGAACTGTAAAGGTCCCATCAGTGGAAAAAAAGGAGAAGCTAAATTATAAGATAGTTGCAGCAAAGACCTTCACTGATTCCATATTCTATCAATGGACGTGACGCAGGACCAAATTCTCCCTCCAAGAAACCTTCCTATTAGTCCTACTCTGTCCTTTCTCCTTGACCAGTTATTGAACGACAACTCACTTCAGCAAGAGAATTTGCAGAGAAATGTAGTTGAGGATTATTGGCAGCGACATTTTTTAATCAGCTGTGAGAGTAAGTGCTTCAATCTTTCAGGGAGACTTTGAATAACAGGGCACAAGTTAAAAAGATCAAACAAGTTGTCATTCATTCAAGTTTGAATGCAGTGATTCAATGTGTTGCTCTATAGTTTTTTCAAAAGTTTCAGCCACCAGACCTTTTTCTGAGATGCATCTCAGAAAATTTGAACCACGAGACTTTCAGTTAGTTGTCAACAGGTGGACCATTTATGCCATCAAGCATCCACCCAAAGTGAGTACTTATTGTCTCCATAAACCCTACGGGGTTAGAGAAATGTTGAGAATACATGATTCATATTTAACAGATTCCTTTGCGTCCTATTGCATATGTCTGTGAGACCTCTAGTATTTTTTCCTAGAGAAAGACTGTCACCCCCTTCTCTTTATCTCCTAATCATTAATCTCAAAAACCTGAATCACAAATATTTTCTTCTCTGTTCTCCACATCAGACTATCAGTTTCCTGGGAGTGGGTTAAAACTTAAATGCCACTTTCTTAATTAAATTCTTTAACTATTTAAGTAACTATTCTCTACTTGTTATTCTTACTCACTGCAAATTTATGTCCCTTCTTACCAATTATGCTGACCTGCAATTATTTTGTTTATTTGTTTCCTGGCCTATAGTTTATCTGTCCCCTAGATTGTTTGGTATGCCACACAGGAACTGTGAATGTCTTATTTACTCTACTGTGAGAGCCTAACACATCCTTTGATTCACTAATTACCTGCTGAATGAATGGATGGATGCATGGATGAGTGAATGAATGAGTGCATCCCATCCCCGTACAGCAACCTGTATATAAATATTTATTAGAATGTGAATAAATTAACAAGTGAGTATGTGAATGAATGAATGAAAGAACAAAGCTACTATTTTATATTCTAATTAAAATAATCATTTATATAACTTTCAGTAATAAATAGAATTCTGTTTATGTAGTTCAATTTAACCAGGCTTCCATTTTTCATATCATGAAACCAATTTCTGTTCAACATTTTCAAACACCATGCCTACCCCAAAACCTCAATCTGATGTAGTTATTTTATGACAGCTTTTTAAATCACCATTCACTCTGTCAAAGTCTATAACCAAAATTAATATCTAATGTACATGTGTTTAATATGAAGTAAATCAGCAAATTGAATGCTCTTATGATCTGCCTAATTTAGAATTTTACTCTCTCTTGCCTATGTATTTTTGTCCTTTTCAAAGCGTTTTATTGTGAGCTGGCTGAAGGTTCTCCGAGGAGAGCCTCAGTTTCAAGTTCAACAGTTCATAGACAGCTTGTTTCCTCTCATTCAGCATCATCACTGCAATGTGCCATCACTTACCCCACTCTCTCCCCGTGTTCCTTTACCATTTCTCCTCCTTTTCTAACACTTTGTGTTCTGTCCTAAGATACAGTGCTGCCCAAATGTTTGATTATGTAATGTATTTCCAAATTTGAGAATTAGCCCAATGTTCATTTTTCCTATTCTTGAAACTAATTGCATATATATATATATGTATTTAAACTTCAATTCAATGGGAACCAATGCAATAGAAGCATTTGTGGAGCTAGCATTCATATTAAAACCACACTGAAATGATATAGTAGAGTGAGATCTACATAATAGAATTAGGTAGGAGTCTTCAAGAAACAAATTATTACTTGAAGTGACTAGTTGAAAATACCTAATGATAGGGATCTAGGATCTAGAAATGGTTTAACTACTGATATATTTGGTCAAGTTACAAATCTCATAATTCTACTTCCACACTAATACACCTTTAAATTTTGAACACAGGCCACATGATGACCAAAAATACTTAGATTTTTACAATTTAATGTTTTGCATTTTTTAATAAAATCACTATATGTATTTATTTGTATAAGACTATATATTGTTCGTTTATTTTAATCCTCTTATTGAGGGCTATTACAACTCTTGTTGCAATTCTTATATGAATTGTATCTGACATATTAATACATATATTTCATCATTCTTTTCTAGACATTTACTTTACATTGAACCCTTGGGAGCAGTTCCTCTTTTTTTTTAATTGTCATAATCTAGATTTTACCAAGTTTTGACTAAGTCTCACACAATACATTTTATTTTGAAACCATTTTGACTTCTGGGAGTGAGATTCGCAGCACAAAAGTCTAATACCACACCCACCCCCACACCCACCCCCACCCCCCACACACACTCCCATCCAAGAAGATAAAATATTTCAAGAAACATGCTCTGACTCCCAACTGGTCTTTCCTCATCTTTTTAAAAATTTTTTGTGGGCATCACTGCCTCTGGTGGTCTTGGTCGCTACCTAGTGCCGCTCCTGAAAGCCACCACTGGATGTGAACCGCCAAGCCCGTGGGCTGCAGTTCCGCACTCAACCACTTACGCCACCGGGGCTCAGCCATCTTTCCTTATCTTGTACCTCATTCCTTTCCACATTCCTCAAAGTAAAGAAATGAACTAAGGATTTACTTATCTCGTGTGCTTAGCTATAACCTTAACAAAAGTGTCTGGAGCTCCTCTCTTTTTCCCTCCCTCCCCACACCCCCAATCTGGAAACCTCATAGATGTTAAAGAGACTGCCTAATAGGTTCTGGCTGTCTTGCAGACATGTCCCTTTTAGTGATATAGAGTAGTAGTTCTCAACTTGTGGGTGATACCCCTTTGGTAGTTGAAGGACCTTCTCACAGAGGTCTCCCAATTCATAAAGTAGCAAAATAGCACTTATGAAGTAGCACTGAAAATAATTTTGTGTTTGGGGAGTCGCCATAACATGAGGGTCACAGCACTAGGAAGGTCAAAAAACAATGATTTAGAAGGAAATCAAAATCGTGCCTACTTTTAATTGCCACTTGACTTTAGTTTTAGCAAGTTAGAGAGATATATTAGAATCCAATTAACAGAAATTTCTCAAAATCACTCTCTTATAGCTTCCATTAGTTATAACATCTCTGTTCATGAAGCTTTTTAAATTTCATCTACATAAAATAAGTTCTCCTGTTATTAAATACAGCTACTCATGCTGTCAAAAAGTTGCTAAGAGGACTTAGGGATATAGACAAATATATATATTTAAGGTGGAAACTATCAAAGCTGAATTCAAGACCAAAACAAAGATCTTTCAAGCATCTTTAAAAAGGCTGTCAACATCTGTCATCAGAAATCCAATTGTCCCACCAGATTTATGAAGATTAAAAATGTGGGCTGAGCCCCAGTGGTGTAGTGGTTGAGGGCGGGACTACAGCCCACAGGGCTGGCGCTTCAAATGCAGCAGCAGCTCTCCAGGAGCAAGGCTGGGCCTCCCACTCCCACAAGGGCAGTGATGCCCATAAAAACAAAACATTACAAAACAAATGTAATGAGGACATCAAAGAATAAAAAGGACTTAAAACTAGCTTCATTAGTTTAAAAGGAGTGTTGTAAATGAAAAACACCAAAAGGAAATTTGCCATAAAATTTAGTTCAAAAATGGTTCTACCATATATTTTATCTGCTCCACAATATCTTTGCCCCGAATATTTAACTAATCTAAATTAATAGTTTCTTTAAGAATATCATCCACTCTATCTCCTTCAGAGGAGAGGGAGGGGCAGCATGACTCTCAAGTCAACAGTCTAGGTTAGAACGCTCACTCTGTTCTTTCATGTTGTGTTACATGAACACAGCTTTACCTTTCTGTGTGTCTGCTCACTTACAAAACAGTGATACTTAAAAGACCTGGTTCTTGGTTTGGGGATAACTAGATGTTGTACTTAGTATATATGAAGTATTATCAATGTGTATAGTGTGAATTGGATTCATTAGATGGCTTTTCTCCTATCAGCAAGTTAACTGAGTCAATGAGAAATTTTAATAGGAGAAAAATATTCTGCAGACTATAGTCATAGGGTGTTTGCTTAGAAATGAGAGAAGGCATAAATGAAGGGTCAAGTAAAGGGAAAGAAAAAGAAGGAAGAAGAAAAATATAGAGGAGGATATGATCTAGTGCAAAGAAATTCTGGACAGGACAGGCATGATAGCAGGGAAAAAAGCAGACATTTCCTTCCGCTTCTACCTTTCTTACTCTGCATGTAATTGTAAACATTTCTAATGACCCAGAACTCATGCTGAAGCATACAAAGACTTCTAGGCCAATTTATAAACCAGCTGCTTCTATTGATATTTCTCTTGTAAATCGAGTTCTAAATCCTAACTAGGATTTAACTTTGCAATAGAAAATTCAGCTAGAGTAGGTTTTTAAATCAAGTTTTGTGCAAGACAAGAACCAACTTATTGAGATAGTTTATATCTGGAGCCCAAACAGTTGAAACAAACACATGAAACAGGGCTAGAGTCCTGGAAGAAACTGATGCAGAGAGCTCAACATGGTAAAGCCTTGAGGAGGTCCCAGAGGATTACGATTTAGTGTGTACATTTACTATGTTTAGTAAGTCTGGGATTAGGCTGGTTATTGGGTGCTCAGGAAAGGAAACAGACTCATCCTGGGTGCCAGTAGCCAAACAGAAGCAAGAGGGAAAGAAGACCACTAGGCGATCCTCCTTTGAGAACAATGGGGGAAGAAAGAGGAGAGAAGCTAGACAGATCTATTTACCTAATGTCTGAGCAACTGTTACAGATTCTGACATTTAATCTTTTATTCCATGTGTTCAGCAGGAGAGCCCCATCCTAAAAAATAGGGATATGATATGGGAAGGAAAGAGAACTTAATTTTTCAAAAATGATATAGTTCAAGTTTTCCAAGACTCTCTAGTTTTTGTATTTGAACACTTACTCTGTGCTCAAAAATGGTCAAATCATTTATAAGCAGCAACTTATTTAATGTTCCTTAAAAAGTAAACTCATTGAGTGAGTTATATTATTATCTGAACTTTCTTTAAATAAATCACTTCATTGGGAGCTCATACACAATCCATCCATCCATCCATTGTGTCAAGTATGTTTGTACATTTGTTACCATCATCATTTTCAAGATATTTTCTCTCTACTGAGTCCTTGGTATCAGCTCTTACTTTTCCCCCTCCCCACTCAACCCTCCCTTCCTCATGAACCCTTGATAATTTATAAATTATTACTAAGTCAGAATCACCAGGAGGAACAGCTTATATAAGCACACAGAGTTAGCTTGCGGTAAATTTTCAAAGCCTTCGCTAGTAACTAGAAGATAATGTAGGAATGCTCTCTAATAGACTACTTGGCTCACTTTCCCCTTCCTAAACAGGAAAAATAATAATACACAATGTAGAATTTCACCAGAAATCTGTAGATTTGTTTTAAGTATAATGGTTCTAAGACGTTTGCAATTTCAGATAGCACTGATGATTCCTAGAGGCAAATGAACTCCTTTTGCACATATCATTTGGTAAGCCATCCTTCCTAAGTAGATTGCATTGCAAAGACCTTTAAGTAATCATTAAAGTTAGTAGTTATGAAAGTTTACTTTGGTCTTATAAGAAAAAAGTAGAGCTATTGGAAAATAAATTGTAGTCACCATTTCTTGTTATTTCACATATACATCCTTTTAATCTTCATATCTCTTTCAACAGACCCAACAACACAACATGGATATGACTTATTGTAGCTTTTTTTCTTCTATGTTCTTAACCCATTGCATCTTTTCTGAATTATTACACATGTTGGTATATATATTAATTCTTATAAGAAAATTAATACATCTCTTCCAAAGTTTAAGCTCCAACATAGCACACCTTTTTGTCAAATTTTGTCCTTTTGACTTCTTCCTACTCTAATTCCGAAAACTACAGTGAGAGGGGGAATCAAGAAGAGGATGGCAATGCCAAGTAGCTAAATGTTCTGTTTCAATAAACCTCAGTATCTAGAAAACACTAACTGCAGAAAACCTGAATCAGAGTTAAAATTTCATCTTTAATAATATTTTCAAGGATTTTTAAGTCAGCATGAAAGTAGGACTAGGTCAAGATGACTGATGGAGACATAAGAGACATAATTAAGCTATGGGTGTACAAAACTCTGTCAGCTCAGACATGTATTGTCATTGATAAAGAAAAAAAGGAGAGTTACAGGTTTTTATAAAAATTTGCTAGTTAAAAAAAATTCCCAAGACTTTGGAAATGTACAATATGTGTCAAAAAGAGAACTCCTTCTCTTCACAGATCTGCCACTGTTTTATGTTCCCATCACTTCTGTTCCCTCCTCTTTTGGTAATATACATGTCATGTGCCTCTGGACCTAAAGGGAAAACTCTCATAAACACAATGTCTGCGTTGACAGTATTATAGTTATTCCACAGTGAAGATACCATCTATCGAGTGTGATACAATTCCACTGCCTTGAATCATCAAGAGGCTTTGTTAAAGAGAAAGGGTAGGCTCTAAATGCCTACTTGGCCTACTAGATAAATTATGTCTCCTGTTTACTTTACCTTTATTTAGAATCTTCCAGCTAAAACACAAATTAGCAGTTATTAGTGTACATTTTAACTGCCAAGGGTTCATTTGAAATCATGCTGTGACAATTCATTGGTTTGGGTTGACTTCCCACTCAGGAAATATTGTAAGTTAATTTTCTGAACATTAAATATAGTGTAAGATTCTCACATTGATTGAGATGTTATGAAAGAAATGGGGTTGTCAATTAGTTGACTAAACTAAATGCTTCAGCAGGACCCTTTTGGTAGTAGGTGGCAAAAATTTCACAGAAAGTCTCTTAGGCAATACTAAGAGCAACATTAAATCATATTTATTGTGAATTCACTATATACCAGACATTAAGCTAAGGCTTTCTCTTATGTTGTGCTTATACCATGAGGTAAGTATTATTGCTGTCATTTTTTTGATTGATGAGAAAATGAAGAAAAATCATTAAAAGTAAATGATAGCTTTATGATGGAAACAGAAATTTAACACCAAAATGCAAACTTTTAATTGCCATTCCAATGTGAAGAAATAAAATGCATCAGAAAAAAGCTAGAGGTGCTCACAAAAGGAAAGAAAAGGAGGGGGGCAATCAAGGGCCAGCAGCTCAAGAACACTGGAAAGAGAATGGCTTTGAAGCCCTCAGAGACTAGTAGCAAGACCTCTTGCTCATCTTCTGGAGCCTCTCCTTTTATACTAGGAGCTACATATGTCCAACACCTTGTTTGGCCGGCACCTAAAGAGCCTAACATATGCTATTTAGGCTGAACAACTCCAAGTGTCACCACAAAAGTGAAAAAGACACAGCCCCACCACGACCAACATTCACAATTAGGATGTCCTGGGGCAGAACTTTGGTGCATGCCCATCTTAGACCAGATAACTGTGCTGATGAAGTGCTATAAATAGTTCTTAGACTGATTTGAGGGTGGTGTGTTGGGCTAGGTTAACTATTGAGACAAATCCAGAGACATTCATATGTATGAAAAAAGAGCTCTCTATAAAGAAGTAGTTATATGTATATACAAAAATCATACTAGCTGAGTGTAATTCAAGTCCATATGTCTGATACTAGTCTGTAAGTTCCTCTTCAGAGTCACACAGGCACATGGTATGATGCAGAATGCAAAAAGATCGCAGGCCAATAGGTGCAGAGTCCTGTGTGTTCAATGTGGGCGGAAGCATGGCAGGACTTCAGCAGCGCTCGGGTCAGTGACCTAGAGTCCCAGCAGGCAGGAAGGCAATGTGGCAGTGCAAAAAGGACATTGCCAGGGCCCTCCTTATGAGGAAGCCACAACCCTAAGGAAGTACTATCTGGCTGTCACAAGATTGACAAGTTGGGTTCCACTCCTGTATTTCTATACATCTTCAAATTGACATAATGTGGACAACTAACTGGGGGTGAAAAGATTTTGGGACACATAATTGGAAGTCCCCCCTAGGAACTTACAGTTGACTAGGTCCTCAAAATAATAAAAGATGTGTTAAAAGGGAAAACAGGGGAAATTGCATTAGGATATAAATCACAGTGTTAGTGGACTTCCAAAAACTCATGAAAATATCCCATAATATTCCAATTCCATTTTTTCATGAATTTTTAAAATTCACTCATGACTGTCCATTATATTAGAACTTCTAGGTGCTGAATTTCAGTTTGATTGGAATACAGGTGAGTCAGGAGGCTGTGGGAAAAATCTCTTTATCTTCTCAACTTTCCAAAGAGAATAATCATTCTTCTCTTACCTGTTTCCCATGCTTTTGAAATAAGATAATAATTTTCAAAACAGGAAGCATCAGTAATGTGATTTATGACAAGCTCAATAAGATAAGCTTTTGTACATGTTGTAGTAATAAAGATATTTATGAGACAAATAAATTGTGTACAAGATTTTCCCTGCCGATGAAAAATAAGCACATTTAAGCACTATACTAGTACCATTTTAAATAATAAAGTTGAACTTTAAAGTGTGAAATTCAAGGTGCTATTACCTCTCAATTTTTTAATGTACTTAGGAACACAGATATTAAAAACTTTTACTGATTGAAAATTGCATTAGCACATCTCATAACTGTATTTTGATGATACATTTACAAAAATGAAAAGTAATTCGGTTTTTCTTAATTTTTGCTTAATTTTTGCTATTAATTCTTTAATTCACATAACCATGTACTTTTTTATTCAAGGTGTATTAAACACCCACCACAGTAAGTCCTAATTAACAGTCTTGAATATCAAAAAACAAGCAGCTATTAGGCTTAATGGTTTCAGTCAAAAAATCAGTAACAATGTCCTCAGATTTACCTCAATTCTAACAAATCCCTTATCAGATACATAATAGGTTTTTGTCTCACTTTCTACACTATGGAATGGTGGGTGATATGTTAAGGGGGTTGTATTGAATACAATGAAACAAAATGGACACATGAATTGTTGAGTGCAAAACTGATGATCTGCTATCTCAGTCTCCATGCATTTCACACTCTTTAGTTTTTTAAAAACCTTAATTCCAAAATAAATGTGAACTTTCTGCACTTAAAGTTAGCTTTTTATTGAAATGTATTTACAGGCTGCATTAACTAAGTTTTATTAATCTTGACAAAGATGATTATCTCCCTATATTACCTTGTCAAATCAGATAAACTTGGCCCTCAGGTGGATAAATAGAGATCTTATAGGAAAGTGGTCGACAGAAAGGAACTACTTCTCATTGTTCCTATCCATTACCAATTACTTTATTCATGTCATCATAGTGGTAGAATTGACATGTTTCATGCTGGAAGACATGGGTTCTATTCCTGGCTGATGCACCCCATTTGCAGTCACCACTCTCTCAGTGGGATTGCTATGATGCCTAATGTTTCTCAGTGGAGATGCTAGATTAGGAGATCCTAGGGAGAAAGGCCTGGTTCTCTTCTTGCAAGTACCAGCAAAAGAAAATGCTATGACTCACAAAACGCCAATTTACAATCAATGGGGGAACTAATGCAGGCACAGATAGCATATTTTCCTATTATGCATCACTGTCAGTCTGGGGAAAATTTGACAGGAGCTAAATAATAGCAGTATAACTGACTATAAAGGAAACTGTGCTTACTGTGGGCATCTTGAAAGAATGGATATAATTATTGAAGCAAAGTGGATTAAACCTTCCAGACAATCACAATAGGCCAGAAGGAATCTTCTCATTATAAAGTTCAGAAAACTCATATAAAGTTATATGAGAAATCAGTGTATCTTCCTGTCTTTTAGAGTTACTTTACTGAATGGCTGGAAAGAAACTACCAAAACACGTAGAAAGCCAAAATGATTCTGAAATTAAAAGGCACCACCCAAGCAGATTTGGATGGGAACACTCTTGGCCCCATTTGTCATAGTAGACACCATCCATGCAGATTTGACTGTCTTTAGGGCGAATCCCCCAGAACAGACCAATCTCTGTTCCCAGAACATCTAAATTTAGAATGTAATTTACACAGAGGCCCTCCAAATCTGACACCTTCACAAGTACTCCCTGAGTGAAGTGATATTTGTATTCAGCACTGGGTGGTGCTAACTGCTACTTGCTAAACGTGGTGCAGCTTGCTGAAGTTTCTATTTTAAACCTAATATCTTCTGTTAGAGTGGCTAGCTGTGAGGTTGTGTTCCCTGATCCCTGCCAAATTTGAAAGAAGCAGAACCCCCTATTTCTGGGAGTAGGTGGCAACTGATTACTTCATGATTGAACCCGGTTACGTAAAACTGCATTCAAGGAGGTGTCCTGTTGAGGCCTGCAGATTAGGTTTATATAGCTCATTAATCCCAAGCTAAGAAGTATGGGTAACAAAGAAACTACTGGAGAAAGAATGGATCAAACTGCCTCCTCCTTGTAAACTGATGTAGTTTGCTAGACTCGCCACCCACCCACTCACGAAATTCAAAATGAATAAAAAGAGAGGAGACGAAACTGATCGTAATGCTATTTCAGCGGCGTAACAACCTGAGTGAAAAGGTTGCCAGACGTGGATAGAATCTCCACATATCTGAGTCTCTATCTTTTTCCCAGAATGCTTGCTGACACGCTCTGACCATGCCTGTTCACTCCCTCCTTACATTATCTTCCTTTCTGCCTTCCTTGTGTTCCAGGCCTGGGAACTCAAAGTAGGACCTGTCCTCAACAAGAATACAAGCTCCTCAGGGACTAGGGGTTTCACCTGAAATGAGTCTTCTTCAGAGAAGCTAGCCCTGACAAGATGGTTAGCAGATGTAGTTGAGGGGATTGCCCTCCAGGCCAGTGTGTGCTGTGTGGGAGTTGATTTGTTCCACAGCAGCCTCAAGGCTGTAACTTAACTGGAAAGGAGATGCCAGGCTTTGCTTCAAAGGCACCCCTGGAAGAGTGTGAGCCACCAGCTGTTCATTCAGCAGTCAAGCACGTAACCATTTCTTTTACACCCTATATCCATTGAGAATCGCTTTCCTCGTTATAGCTCGCGGGAATCCTTCAATCGTCCCAGCGCCTTGCCATTCCAGTTGCCAAAAGGTCATCAAGTAATCACTTTAAATATCATTCATTTCATAAAAATGGATAGGGGAAATAACAATAGGTATCACTGAAGTAAGCACAGCTGGCTGGGTTCAAACTATTCTAAGAAACCTGTCACTTCATGCTTGGATCCCAAACAGTTAAAGAAAAGGAAAAGGTGTTGAAGACGAAAGAACAGGAGAAGGGAAACCATTTACTATTTTATCTAACGTGACCAACCACCTATTGCACAAGATTGCCTCTAACTTGTGATGTCAGAAGATGGTGTACGTTGGTGGGGAGTTTGCTACATAGGGATATCAAATAGCTGAGCTTTTGGAAACAGATCGTCAAACTTTTCTTCCCAGATTGTTACCTCTGGGTGATCTCAAACCACCTACCTTTTATTTCTCTTTGCTAGTGAGTCATTTCTGCCTCCTAGGGACCCTGTCCATGCATGTCTAAGACTGTACCTATCGATGGAAGTGGGAAGCGCAGTCTTCCTCCTGTAGAGATGCTAATGGTTTGGGACTGCCAACCAGGTAGATTGTAGCCCAACTCAAAGCCACTGCACCACCAGGGCTCCATAACCTTTGGTTAGCAAGCATAATAGGTTAAATATTTGTATCACACAGATATTTGAAGGAATAGTGAAACAAAATATGACTTTAGATGAGGTTCTTGGTATTGGATCTTCAGATAACAGCCTGCATCTAGTTTTCTTCTCTGTTTACCACAGTCCAGTTCCTTTTTGTGGTCTTGCTTCATGGTTACATTCCAAATTTATGCCTCACAGAAAACGAGAAAAGTGTGCTTCTTTAACAATTAATTCAACTAAACTCACAGAATTTATTTGGGCTCTAACCATCTTCATCTGGCACCTGCATCCACCCCTGAGCCAATCAAGGTGACAAGGATTTGTGAACACACTCATTTGATTAAGTCAATCAAAGCTCATCCTAGGAGCCAAAAGTAGGGTTGGTGCCTCTCAAATATCAAAATTTGAAAATGCAGTGAACTACTCAGAAGGCAAAATAAAGAAGAAATTATGTGGAGATAGCAAATACTTATCCACAATAATTGAGTAGATTTCTCATTGGAATTACAAAGAGATTTTCAGTAGGGACATAATGCAACCAGATTTAGGTTTTTAACCACTATCAATTTGAAATAACTGAATATACAGATATTTTTTAAAAGCAAAACAAAGGGATTTTATGACTGTACAGGGATGGTAAGAAGATAGGCAGAGTAGGAGGACTCTGTATTTGCTCTTTCAGATGAATGCATAGGTATTTCCTCTGAGGATAGTTCACAACATACAGAAGAAACAATAGAATTTTACTACTCTTTAAATACTTTGAAAATTCTATAGAAAACTATTTCCATTTCAATAGAATTTTAGAAAGGTTTTCAGGAATGTGTTGATGACTTCTGAGGGAGACTTGGTGGCATCGTGGCTTCTTCATTGGGCTGTTAATCAGTGGGAAAGCACCAGCTGCTCCACAAAAGGAAATCCAGGCTTTCTGCTGCAGTCTAGATTTACAGCCTTAGAGACCCCAGGGCAGTTCTATTCTGTTCGGTAGGATGACTATGATTTGAAATTCACTTGGTGATACTGAGTTCTTGGCAGTGAGTTGAGCTCAATAGGCTATCATCTCCCAAGAACACATGAAGAAGAACATTGAAAGATGGTGAATTGTAAGTACAGTGACTCACTCAATTCGGCCATTTTTGAGAAACCCATCAAAACATAGGCTATCATATTTTTAGCAGCCAAACTTCAATAAGAACATCTGACAGAAGTATTACTTCAGTCAAACACACAGAAAAAGGAGAAAATCCCTACTTTTACCTGTTGTACCAGCTGGGAACATATTATCTATTGCTGTGTGCATAATCAATCACCCTACAATGTCGTGTTTTACCTTAGTAACCATGTGCTTCACTTACAATTCTGTGGATATATAATTTAAGGTACACTCAGCTGATCTGAACACGATGAGGTAATCTCAATAAGGATTGAGCCTAGGTTACCTTCAGGGTCAGCTGGGCAATAGAGCTTCCTTTTCACTTGACCCATCAGTACAGCTGTTGGCTCTGTAAGCTAAGGGTTGCATTGCTAACTACAATGTCAGAAATACAAGACCACAGAGATGTACTAAACCTCAGAAACCCTGTGTAGTGTTGCTGTCCGTCAGAATTAACTTTATGACTGTGTTTGTTTGATGCTTTTTGTATCAGTATCTACGTTTATTCACCAGGAAATAGTAAGCTTCCAGGAAGAGAAAGGTAGCACACACCAATGATCAGACAATGTTCATGTTTCTGCTGACACCACTTTTGCTAATCCTCCATTGGCTAATCCTCCATGTCATATGGCCCAGGGTAGGCAGCTGTAGAAAAGATCACTGAAGGATATAAAAAGTGAAAAATGTGAACAAATTGGGGCTCTGAACAATTATGAATCCACTATTCAACAAAACACAAACCTCACTTCATGACTCATACTGCCCTGGAGGACAGGGTAGACGTGCCCAGTTGGTTTCTGGAGATTGTAGCCATTTAGCAGAGTATAAAGCCCGACCTTTCACCTGTAATGGCCGCTGGATTTAACTGCTGGCCTCAAGGTTAGCAGCCCAACATGTGGCCACACCTCCACCCAGCTTCCCATAGGAACCTGCTTCAGTGACTCGACCTGGACGCATGTGAAGCTTTGATTACAGGTTTCTGATTTTCAAGTGTGAGAAAATATTATTTCTGTATTAAAGTTTCACAAGTTTTGAAAGCTGGGAAGGATTAGGATCGTATTTCCTCTTCTTTCAACAACATTTATGCACCCTCAGACTATTGTTGAGGAAAGCTGGGATGACGATTCTCTCTTTGCTATCTCAGCATCATTGCATTAGCCCTCTCACGGACACAATTATTTGAAACGACATTACCAATGAAACTCATAAGTTTTTTTAGACTAAAATAATATAAAAATTCTAATTAGTATTACTTTAATTTAATTATGATCTTAATGCTATCAGACCTGCTCTCATTATTAATCCATTCAAGCTACTTTCAATCAATTCCTAACAGTGAGTCTCTATCTAAAGGCTCCTGGTGGCCCTTATTCAACTTGCAAGTCAGGTCTGCTTAAGTTCCTGACAATAACAAAGTCTGCTGCAAGCCCATGATTTGCGAAAATTAATCTCCATGTTAATGTTACAGGAAAAATGCTGCATTCAGAAACTCAAAAATCCAACTTATGTGTTTACCCATAATGAAGCAACAAGAGCAAGATTTAGCTTTCCACCTAAAACACAAGAGAAGATATTTGAGACAATGGTTTTCAGACCCTGGAAAACAATCCATGTACACAGTGATTCTTGAGACAAAAAGAAACAAAAGGGCGACTACTCCTTCCAGACTTACTGATAACATAAAGCTTTCAGAATTCAATTTGAAAAGGAAAAACGCAAACAATGTCCTAACCTTCCTGGTTTGAAGTTATATATTTGACTTTTCAGAAAGGCCAAATAACTACAGTCTTTGAAATAGTTTGCAACCTAAAAGAAAGCAAAAAAAAAAAAAACCCTCAAAGCTGGACCAGTAACAATATGACCGAGAAAATATAGAAAATATAGAAATGTTACTTGGATCTGCAATCAACACCCAAGGCAGCAAGAGTCAAGAAAACACCTGGATCTAAAACATTCACATAATATATAGGAAATGGGTAGAATAGATGCTATGGTGGTGTAGTGCTTGCTCACCAGGCTGTGATTAGCAAGGCAGCAGTGTGAAACCACTGGCTGTTCCATGGGAGAAAGAGACTTTTTACTCCCCTAAACAGTTGGGTAGCATTTTGAGTAGAATATTAAGATGGTTATCACCTGAGTAACACAGTAAAATAAAGCTATCCTACATCTCGAGCATTTACTGATGAATATCAAGGATTGCAGCCTTCAACATGGATTACAAGCTGAGAAACAACAAAGTCTACATAGAAGCAGCTCACCAGCCTGTGTCATGATGAGGACTTGAAGGGATCAGGTATCAAAGAACTAAAAATTATATCATTATAAATGAGGAGGAGTTCAGATTGGGTACCCAAACCCCATCAATACGTGAAGCAATCTCCCCTTATGGCGGGGTTGCAGGAAGGAGAAGAGCCAGTCAAGGTATAGTGTAGCAACAATGACATATGTAACTTTCCTCTATTTTTTAATGCTTCCTCCCACCCACTATCATGATCCCAATTCTACCTTGCAAATCCAACTATACCAGGGAAAGTACAGGGGAGCTGGAACATGGGGGATTCAGGAGAGATGATTCCTTCAGGACTAGTGGTGAGAGTGGTGATACTGGCAGTTTGGAGGGAAGGTGGAGTAGAAAGGGGGAACCAATTTCAGGGATCTACATATGACCTTCTTCTTGGGAAGCAGGTGAAAGGACACATCGGACAGGGTATGATATGGCAAAATAATGACAATTTGTAAATTATTAGTGATTGATGGGGGAGAGGAGTGGGGAGGGAGGGGAAATATGGGGAGCTGATATGGGGGGCATAAGCAGGAGGAGGGTTTTGAGAATGATGATGGCAACAAATGTGCAAATGTGGTCTGCATACAATTGATGTATGTATTGATCGTGATAAGAGTTGTATGAGTCCCCAGTAAAATGACTTATTTTTTTTAAAGAAAAGAAACAAAAATCTTCACATCTGGAACAATACCCAACATCATGATAAAAAGACTGAAGTTGTTGAGGATTTCATTTCACTTGAAACCATCATCTAGGCTCTTGGAACTCATTCATGTCATGGAGTAGATTCTGACTCATAGGGGTCCTAAAGGACAGAGGTTCTCAACCTGTGGGTCATGACACCTTTGGGGGTCAAACAACCCTTTCACAGGGGCCACCCAATTCATAATAGTAGCAAAATTACTGGTCTGAAGTAACAACAAAAATAATTTTATGGTTGGGAAGTCACCACAACGTAAGAAACTATATGTGAGGGTTACGGCCTCTGGAAAATTAGGAACCACTGCTTTGGGACAAGGTAGAATTTCCCCACGTGGGTTTCTAAGACTATAAATCTTCACAGAAATAGAAAATCTCCTCTATCTACACCAGAGTGACCAGTGGTTTCAAACTGCTGTACTTGGATGCAGCAGCCCAGTCAGTAACCACAGCACCACCAGACTCCTTCTCGTGGAAGCAGCAGTCAAGAAATCAAATAATTCATTGCATTGGGGAAATATGTTGGACAAGGTATTTTTGACATGCTGAAAAGCAAGGATACTATTTTGTGAATTAAAGTACATTTCACTGAAGCCATGGTATTTTCAATAGCCTTAGAATCATGTGAAAGATGAATGCTAAATAAGGAAGGACACAGAAATGTGATTCCTTGGAATGACGTTGCTGAAAGAAGTTGATGGCACCTAACAATGAGCGATAGAGTTCTAGTTGTCTGCTCCATTTCTACTAAGGTCTGAGACTAAGACATAGAAAAATCAAATCATTTTCAGTAACTTAACTCTATCCCACAACAAAATCAAAGATACTCAGGGAAATACAAAATACAATAATAAAAATGATAAAAGCCAGCAACCAGCAATGTACAACCCATCTATTATTCTAGTATTTGAAATGACATAATATTAAGAGGAATAAAAATATAAAATAGCAGAAATACATCCAACAATTATACAATAAATCAATATAAAATAGATGATGATAGTACAACTAGTAGATAGTACAAGTTGTTAAACTAAGTTGCTAAAACTATAGTTCTGATGGGAGAAAGGAGGAGAGAAAGCAAACCCATGACAAGGTTGGCTATACAGTGTCCCCACCCATGGGAGAAGCAATAACAAAAATGTGGGTTAAAGGAAACAACGGACAATGTAAGATATGCACTAACAGTGTTAACAGATGAATAATAAAGGATCCATGGAGGGGGGGCAGGGAGGGAGGGAAAGTAGCAGAAAGGAATTGATATCAAGGTCTTACACAGGTAGAAAATGTTTTGAAAATGTTGATAGCAACATAACCAAAAGTGTGGTTAATACAGTTGAATGATGGATTTTTATGAGATCCCAAGGAAATGATTAATAATAATAGGAAAAGATGAAAATAATTCACAGAGGCTAGAAAAAAAGGAATTCACAGAGAGACTACTAAAAAGAACTAGTCACGATTCTACCATTTAGGAGGCAGCATAGGATCAGGGACCATGGTGCTAAGGAAGAGGTTCAAACTGACCTGAAAGCCTTACCCAAAAACTAGGCCGCACGCGTTGATGGAGGACCCATCAAAATGTTTCAGAAAGCTGACGAAGCACCAGAGGCACCGACTTGGTGTGGTAGTTACACAATTTCATGTCAACTTAATAAATAAAAATAAAGGAGTGGAATCTAGTCTGCTAATCAGGTCCCAACCTGGTGCCTCTTTATGAGTGTGGCATTGGAAGTCTCTCTTCCTCCCAGGAAGCTGGATACACACTCTCTGCTTTACATTCTTGTGACAAGTAAACCAGAGCAATGCTGACGACATCCAGAGCCCTGGAGATGCTTCCATCGCCACTGGATTTAAAGCGCTTTCCCTCGAACAACATGTGATCTTCCTGCATTCAGCATCCTTGAAGGTGCTGCATGAGTCTGAAGAGGAATTCATGGGCTAAGAATGGACTTAAGCACTAATATCGAATTTATGAACTTGATCTGGAGGGCCTGATTACTTTATTGATACATTATTACTTTTTGCTATAATGCTCTCTTGTACACATAAAAAGAAAACAATAGTTCATATGTTAGAATTATTAAAAGCATGACCACAGCAGGTTTTTTCAAAAATATACTAAATGTATATGAGAAAGAAAAGTATTTACAAGTTACAAAATTAGTTTTAAAAATATTCTGCAAGTCTATATTTAGCTTCTTTCAATGTTTATTTTAAAGTATAGCAATAAAATGGTGTAGTGCTATAAAAGTAGGCAAATATATAACTAGTATAATATTTAAATAGACTATGTATATAAAGAAGCAAAGCAATTCTATGTTTCACAAAGTGAAAAGATAGTGTAACTGGGGGAGAATCCTATTTTTAAAATGTGGTAAAGCATAATTTATCCATTGGATAATCCTATGGGAAATAAAATAAAACTCAAACTTATTCCAGAGATTGACTCACAGTTTCAATTTGCCAACTTTGCAGACAGCAAACAAATGCTTTCCCCACCAGGCTACCACAGATTTCAGAAAACAAAACAAAATACCCACAACCTGATAGGTAACATCATGATAAAGGGAGAGAAGGCTGAAACTGTCAAGGATTTGATAATCCATGAATCCACGCTCAATGATCATGGGTGCGTCAGTCAAGAGATGACACATCACATTGGGTAGATCCACTGCGCAAGTCAACTTTGAAGCGTTGAAAGAGATGGCATCTTCCTTTCAGGAATAAGGTGAGCTGAACCCAGTCTTGCTATTTTCAAATGCCTCATAGGAAAGTTGGATACTGAATAAGAATTCGGCATGAAATTGAGGGTTATAAGATAGTGAATAATATATAGATGAGGATATAGATGATATATGTATAGGTATAGGTGATATAGATATAGATATAAACACACAGAGTCCATGAAAAATTATTCAAGATGAAGAAAAAGGCCATCATTATGCACAATAACAATATAAGTGAATCTCAAGATAACTATGCTGAATAAAAGAAATCAAGTCCAGCCACCCCCAAAATGATATGATATATGATATAATTTCTCTGAAATTCTAGAAAATTGTAACTAACGTAAAGTGACAAAAAGCAGAGCAATATTAGGATGGGAAAGGAGGGAAGTATTACAAGGGATTATGACAAAATTTAAAGACGTGATAGAAATATTCTTCATCATGATTTTAACAATGGTTTCACAGTTTAACATATGTCAAAGCTCCTTAAGCTGTACACTATAAATTTATGCAATTTGCTATAGATCAGTCATATCTGAAGAAATATGGAGGGGAAAGAAATACAAAATCCTAAGAAAGAGGAAAAGATATCCTAAGAAATATCTTCAATTTTAAAATCAGTTTACTGTTTTAGTTTTGGCTTGTTCCTTACTGTCTCTCAATCAGGTTTCTCCTTTACAGGTAAAAGTGTTAAAGTAATCCTGAACTCCTTTCACCTTTAGTATCTAATTCTTCTATTTTGTGTATTTCTTATCTCAGGCATATTAGATTGTTCAAAAATATTTGCTGTTTATCAGGGGTGGGTTACCCAAGAAGCAAGGCAAGCATGTGTTTACTTTGGAGATAATAAGTAAGCATTGCAATCAAATGAGGTACACACTTATTCTTGTTTTCCCAGTATAGATAACAGCTGTATATGGTTGCACTATACTGTAGCCTTTGAAGTATGCAGTCACATTATAAAAATCTTTAAATATTGTGAGAACTGTCAAAATATGATGCAGAGAAACAAACTGAGCACATACTATTGTAAAAATAGCCCAAATAGACAACACAGGTTATGAAAATGTGAAAATAAAAAAAATCAATGTCTGCAAGGTACAATCAAGAGAGGCACAGTAGAATGAGGGACATTGTACTTACTGATTTGTAGTAAAAATTGCCACATGGATTGAAACACATGTGAGACTGCTCACTGAAAATTGGTTAAAAGTGAGCAAGCCTATGCTTACCTTGCCTACTATGAACTCGGTTCCTATCAGGAATTGGAAATTGGAAAATAGGCTTTGGTCCTCTAAGAAGGTGTGATGAGACTGGGAAAGAGGCATACAAATGCCAGCCCTATCCAGAAGCATACTCTTTGATGTGGTGAAAAAAAATGTGAAATTGTTCACCATGAAATTCTTTCTGTGCTTATCTTGCTTGTTGAAAAAGCTCAAGCTTACCTAGGCTCTTTTCTATGAATATTCCCAAGTGGTTTATTTTATAGAGTGGAATGTAAAAGACAAGAAATTTTAAGAGTCTATTTCTGTACTCGTCTATATGAGTAAACTCAAGCTAGGAGCAGCCTGAATTTCTGAATGAAGAAGTTGTACAATGGACTTATAGACCCGTGGCTTTAGCAGGGACCTGAGCAATAATTTTATTTTATGTCTCTAAAATGTAAGGACTGTTGGTTATCATGGATAACTTGCTTCAAGTTGACTGATACAGAAATTAGTGTCTGGAAATTAGGGAATACCTTAGCATTGTTGCATTATCAGCATCAGGACTGGTCAGGGAGTCTTCTTACCATGGCCCAAAAGATTGAGATATACATTCTACAAATGTGGGAAAAATGTAAAATTGTCATTGACAATCTTTAAAGAATATTTTATCAGTGTTCTGTCTTTTATAAAATCATTTGATTGGAGGTTCTTATGGTATTTATAAAAATCCATTCATCCGTGGTGAAGCCCTGGTGGTGTAGTGGTTGAGTGTGGAACTGCGACCTACAGATTTGGCAGTTCAAATCCAGCAGCAGCTCTCCAGGAGCAAGGGTGGACCTCCCACTCACACCAGAGGCAGTGATGCCCCCCCCCAAACAAAACAAAACAATCCACTCATCCATTGTTTTGAGCACAGTTGTACATATGCTACCATCATTCTTTTCAAAATATTTTCCTACTACTTGAGCCCTTGGTATTAGCTCTTCATTTTTTCCCTTCCTGCCCCCATGCTCGCACTATCACGAACCCTTGATAAATTATATATATTTTTCATATCTTACATTGTTCACTGTCTCCTTTCACCCATGTTTCTTTTGGTCTTCACCCCAGCTGAGTGGGTGGGCATTTTATACATTGATCACTTCGATCTCTTACCCCTTTTGCCCCTCACTTTCCCCTATTCTAATGAAATCACTGCCCCCAATATTTTTCCTAGAGTCTTTTTAAAATCTTTTCTCCATTCCATCTGTTAAGAGCGCTTATCTGTACCAGGGTACACACTCTTGCCTAGCCAGATTTGTACGGTAGAACTGGGGACATAGTGGGAGAGAAGAAGCATTAAAGAACTTGAGGAATGTTGTATGTTTCATCAGTGTTATATTGTACTGTGGCTGACTCATCCCTTCCTTAAGACCCTTCTATGAGAAAATGTACAATAATCTACACATGGCCTTTGGGTCTGTACTCTGCACACACCCCCTGCAACTCTTTTCACATCAACATGATTGATTTTTTTGAGTATTCTGAAGCCTGATACCTGATCCTGTAAATAGCTTATGGTCACAGAGGCCGCTGTTCTTCTTTCTTGTGGGCCCTGTTTCTTCCCAGCTAAATGGTGGCTTGTTTATTTTCAACCTGTTAAGAGTACCGATGCTGTATCTTTTAATAGCAAGGCACCATCATCTCTCTTCATCACATTTTCTTATGCACCTATTTTATTCTCAGCAGCTGTTTCAGGAAGGTGAGCATCATATAATGCCAGCCTATTAGAATAAAATGTTCTTGTGATAAGGGCAGTATTGAGCAGACACCCAATGTCCAACTGCTACCTTAACACTTAAAATATAGATGTATGTACATAGATCCAAGTCCCTATCATTATATATAAATTTATTTATCATTGTACATGGCTGGATTTAGACCCATATAAATGTCCTTTGCCTCCTAGTTCTTTTCTCTATTTCCTTTTAATTTCCTCGCCCACTATCATGTGGATCTTCATTTGGCTTTCATTAATTCCTCTCAGCTACAATGCACTTGACTGAACTTCACCAAGCATTCTATGCCCTCCGCGCCATCAATTTTAGATCACTCTGTTCCCTTGTTCCTGGATTTGTTGGCTGCCCCCTTTCTTTTACCCCCACCCCCGCTCCCATACCCCCATGGAACCATTGGCCCCGTTGTTTGCTCCTCAGGATTGTTTATCCTGCCTATCTTATATAGAGTGACATGGGAAGGTGGGGGAGTTCCAGGCCTGTCGATTGATATTTATGAACATTTTCTGATCAGTTCTGATGCGTTGGTGTAAGTCTATTTTTGGCATTCCTTGTGGACTTTATTTCTTTGCTCCTCTTGCTGCTTCTTTCCATTCCCTTCCTGTTTTGTTCTGAGTGTGTGTGGCAGTGGAGGATGAGGTGTGGGGAGTCACACTGGACACAGTTCCCACAGTGTCTCCAGTGCTGTCAGTGGGGGGATGCTTTATCGTGTGGTGGGACCAGCCCTGTGGTTCTCTCTGTACACTGATTGCTCTGAACCAGGATAGCATCCTCAGAGTTGGTAGGCCAGGATGCAGCCTGTTGTCTCTCTCTCTCTCTCTCTCTCTCTCTCTCTCTCTCTCTCTCTCTCTCTCTCCTTTCCTTTCCTTTCTGTTTGCTCCTGTGTTCTGAGGAGACCTGCTCTCTCTCCTAAGCTGTATTTTCAGAGCAGTCCTCTGCATGGCATTCTTCTGGGAAGGAGGTCCACATCGCTTGGAAATGGGCTAGCCCTGAAGACCTATGTTGGTTCACTGCTTCACGCAGATATATTGCCTTCAAGTCTTGGTGCACCAAGTTGAAGTCTGGTCCCTATCTCCCTTTAAATAATTTTTTAATGTAATCTGCCTTTCACATAGGAAAAGATGTTAGAAATAAATTTACTGAGAATCTGTTAGTTGCTATTAGTTGTATTTAAGAGAATTTAAAAAGTGGAAAATCTCAAAAAAGAATTGGCTGAATTGCAAGCAGCAGGTAAAAGGAATTCAGAAAATCTCCAAATCCCAGGATTTCTAGGACTAGGGAAGCTAGAACTATTTCTAGCTTCAGGGGGCACAGAACATTGAAGAACTAGGGGAAGCAGTTAGTGATAACATGAGAAGGTCTTTCAGGAATCAAAGAAGGTCAAAATTCAATGCCTAAACAGGACCATATCAAAGATGTAACTAACTGTGTGTGTGTGTGTGTGTGCGTGTGAAAGACATAAATCTGGACTTGCAGTGGTTAAGTGCTTCATAGCTAATTGAAAGCTTAGAGGTTCTAATTGACTAGTAGCTTTGTGGAAGAAAAAGACCTGCATACTTTCTCCCATAAATATTAGAGTCCAGGGAACACTGTGGGACAGTTCTATTCTGTTCCATAGGTTTTCTCAGCATTGTCTCAATGAAGCAAAACAGTTATTTTTTTTTTGTCATTTTATTGGGGTTTCATACCACCCTTATTACAACCCATACATACATCCATTGTATGTCAAACACATTTGTACATTTGTTGCCCTAATCATTCTCAAAACTTTTGTTTTCTACTTAAGCCCCTGGTATTAGCTTCTCATGTTCCCCTCCCCACTTGCCCCTCCCTAAGAAACCTTTGACAATTTATAAATTATTAGCATTTTGTCATGTCTTACACTGTTGTCCAATGTTTCCCTCCACCCACTTCCCTATTGTCTGTACCCAGAGAGAAGGTTTTATGTAGATCCTTATAATCAGTTCCTCCTTTCTATCCTACCTTCCCTCCACCCTCCCTGTATCGTTGCTCTCACCACTGGTCCTAAAAGGATCATCTGTCCTGGATTCCCTAGGTTTCTGGTTCCTATCTGTACCAGTGTACATCCTCCATTCTAATTGAATTTGCAAGGTAGAATTGGGATCATGATAGTTGGGGCAAAGGGCGCAGAACATTGAAGAACGAGGGGAAGTTGTATTTTTCATCATTGCTCTACTGTCCCGTGCCGGGCTTGACTCCTTCCCGCCCTCCTTCTGTCAGGGGTTATTGCATTACCTACAGATGGGCTTTGAGTCCCCAATCTGGACGCCACCTCATTTACAATGATAGAATATTTCGTTCTTTGATGCCTGCTACCTGATCCCTTCGACAGATAATGGTCACACTGGCTGGTGTGCTTCTTCCATGTGGGCTATTTTTTTTTTTTGCTTCTGAGCTAGATGGCCACTTGTTTGCCTTCAAGACTTTATGACCTCAGATCCTATGCCTCTTAGTAGTTGGGCACCATCAACTTTCTTCACCATGTTTGCTAATGCACATACTTGTCTTCAGCGATCGTTTTAGGAAGGTGAGCATTTGAAATGCCAGTTTAATAGAAGGTTTTGGGGTTTGTTTGGGGTTTTTTTTGCATTGAGGATATAGTTGAGTGGAGGCCCAATACTAGCACTATAAATATATGCATGTAGATCTATTTCCCCATCATCATAAATAAATATATTTACCTATATATATGCCTGTGTTTAGACCTCTATATATGCCCTTTGCCTCCTATTTCCTTTCTCTGTTTCCTTTTACTTTCCTCTTGTCCCACTATCCTGCTCAGCCTTCATTTGGGTTTCAGTAATTTCTCTTAGTTACATTACCCATGATCATTCCCTACCAGACCTCTCACAATCTTCTTGTCACCTATTTTGGATCACTTATTGGTCCCTTGCCTCTGGATCGGTCAATACCACTTCCTTCCCCCCACCTCTACCTCTCCCATGTCCCCCCAGAACCATCGGTCTCATTGTTTTCTCCTCCAGATGCTTCAGCCAGACTATCTTATCTATAGACCTGTAGAGGTCATAATGTGCACAAAAAACAAGACATAGCAATACAAAACAACAAGAGAAAGCAAAATGATGACAACAAAAAAGCTAATAATGTTCAGAAAATATATATAAATAAATAATTAAAATAGTAAAAAAGAAAAATCTGTAAATAGTTCAAGGTCTGTTTATTAACCTCTAGGAATGTCCAATGGGGTGCCATGCCCTGGCACCAAAGTCTATCCTTGGCACCCCCTTAAGACCTCCATGCTCTGCTCCCCACACTCCTCTGCTGCATGCCCTTAGTGTTTTGACTTGGTGTGGTGGGGTCCAGTGTTGTCCCCGTAGGCCATGGGTCAGCAAGGGACATCATGTCTCATAGTGGGGCTGACCGTATATTCCTCTCTATGCATTTTCTGTTCTGAGTTGGGATATCATCCTCAAGGCTTGATGGGCCAGGATTTGCTCCACTCTCTCTTTCTCCCCCTTCTTTTGCTCCCATGAGCTCTGGTCAGACATGCCCCTCTCCCTGAGCTCCATCTTTAGCACTATCCTTTAAAGTAAATTCTTTTGGTGAGTGGATGGGTAGATAGCCACATATTTGGGTTTGGGGTCGGTCCCTTGGACCGCTCCACTGGCATCCTGCTCCATGCAGTCATGCTGCATTATATCCTGGAACACCGATTTCAGTCAGGTCCCTCTTCCCCAGTGGGGATATAAATAATACCTCCCCTTGAGTAGGTTACTGCCCCATTCCCCTGCTACACAGTGCAATCTCTCCCCCCTCCCTTTTTCACTAGAGTATGTAGGCCTGGATTTATTTGACCCCTCCCATGTTACCTGGAACTCACCCCATGAATTTTTTATACAGTAACTCTTTCCCTGTGCCCTTTTGTATTTTTTTAAAGCTTACCTCAGGGGACTCATGTTGTCCTTGTCCTTTTGCACTTGACTTACTTCAATTAGCATACTTTCTTCCAGTTCTTCCTGTGCAGCGATATGCTTCGTGTATTCATCACTGCTTTTCAGTGAAGCGTAGTATTCCATTGTATGTATGTACCACAGTTTTTAAATCCATTCTTCAGTTGATGGAAATTTTGTTTTTTTCCAAATCTTTGCTATTGTGAACTGTGCTGCAATGAATGGCGGAGCTCAAATGTCTGGCTGTGGTTTGCTTCTTTTCTCCTCTGTGTGTGTTCAGTAGGGGGATTGCTGGGTCATATGGTAGCTCAATTTCCATCTGTTTTCAGTCTCTGAGTCTCCGCCCTAATTTCTGTCATTTATTTTTCTTTTGTTATTAGAAGGATTTTCCTGCTAACGCATATCTAGTTGTTGGAAATCTGGGCCAGCATAGCATTCATGAGATTCTCTTTCTTTTTCAGGTGTGCATGTATTGCTATGACACTGCCTCTGATAACTGCCTTTGCTGTGTCCCATAAGTTCTACTACATTGTGTTTTCAATCTCATTGGCTTCTAGAAATTTCCTAGTTTTGTCTCTGGTCTGGGCCAGTACACACTCCTTTTGCAATATAGTTATTCATCTTCTAATTATTCACTCTTATTTTCTTCATTTTCCTTGTGTTGATTTCCAGCCTTATGTCACAGTGGTCAGAGAGATAAGCTATATGATATCAATGTGCTTAAATTTAAGTAGGTTCACCTTCACCCCAGTATGTGGTTTATGTTTGAATAAGTGCCATGTGGGCTTAAAAAGAATGTGATTTTTTTAAAAATTCAGATGAAAAGTTCTGTAAATATCTATCAAGTCAAATTGTCTAATTGTAGTGTTTAAATCTCTAGCCTCCTGTGACCTTTCTTTCTCAGAGAATGGATTATTGAAGTCACCCACTATAGTTATTGAGACTGATTTCTTTTTTGATCTTTTGGAGTGTTTGGTTGATGTATTCTGTGGGTTTCTCCTTCAGGGAATATATAATTTAAATGCTTTCTGTTCTTTGTATACCATTCCCTTGAGCATTATATAGTGTCCCGATTTATCTCTTTTTATGATTTGTACTTTGAGGTTAATTTTATCTGAGATTAGGATTGCTACCCCTGCTGTTTTGAATTGTTGATTGCTTTGTATACCTTCATCCAGCCTTTGATTCTCCGCCATTTTTGTCTGTAGTCTTGAGATGTGTGTCCTATAGGCTGCAGATTGATGTGTTCTGTTTTCTAAGTCAGTCTGCTAGCCACCATTTTTTAAAGCTACATTTTTAAAATTACATTTTTTAAAGCTACGTTTTTTAAGTTCATTGATATCCAGGGAAATTATGTATATTTGTGGACTCTGTGATGCCATTTTATGCCTTTTGTGTTGGGTGTTTCCCTACCTCCCTTTCTTCAGTGTGGTGTGCATGTGTGTGTGAACATGGATCATTCTTGACTTCTTTCTTGCCTTAAGCCAGTGCTATCTTGAGGTCATTTTCTCTTTATTGTCTTCTGGGTGAAGTTGTTCTATATGATGGTCTCTTATTTATGCTTGGTGAGTGCTGCTTTTCTGCTCATACTGGGTCAACAAGGTTCTTTTATAGGGCTGGGTTTCTTTTAACATATTCTTTGATTTATCCTCATCTGGGAAGACTAACTTCTCCATCTGTCTTGATAGATAATTTGGCTGAGTAGAGTATTCTGTGGCTTGTGTTATTTTCCTTTAAATTTTGGAATATTATTTTCCACTCCCTCCCCTTTTTCATAGTGTCTGCTGATAATTCTTAGCATATCCTTATTTAGGAAACTTTATATGTGATTGCTTGTTTTACCCCAGCTACTCTCATGATTTTCTCCTTTTCCTCAAAGTTGGATAGTTTAACTGTTATTTGCCATGCTGACTTCTTCTTGGGATTCAGTTTGGTGGTGTTCTTTCAGTTTCCTGAATGGTAGCCTGGTTTTCATTCATTAAGTTGAATGAATGAAGTTTTTCTCCAAGGATTTTCTGAATATTGTTGCAGATGACTTATTTGCTGTTTCTTCCTCAGGTAATCCAATTACTATAATGTTGTTTCTATTCATAGTATCAACCATAGCTCTTAGGTTTTCTTCTGATTCTCTGATAAGCTTACTAGATTTTTGTTTGCATTTTTTAAAGACTATTGGCTATATTCTGTGTCACTGATTCGTTTTTCTGCTTCCTCTAGTGAATTCGCAAAGTCCGTGAGTCTGCTTTGTTTTTTGTTCTCTTATCCCTAAGCTCTTGTATTTCCCTTAGGTGTAGGGACTTTATCTCCTCTATCAATTCATCCTTTTTTCTGTATTGTTTCCCTCATATCTTGTATGATGCTCTAGTAGCATTCTGAAAATTTCTTTCTGTGGCACATCAATGTCTGCTTTGTCTATGCACATCGCTAGGTTCAGTACATCTTCTGCCATTGCTTTTTGTTTCTTGTGTTTTGTTTTTCAGGACATTGAGTCTGATGTTTTATACATTGCATTGCTTTAGAGGATCCAATTACCATTTTCCAGAGAGTCCAGGATCACGGGATCTCTCTGGGAGGCTTGTAAGAATGCTTCTTTGAACTGCCTGCAGCTAATTTCACTATGGAATTGACCAACCACTTTTATTTTCCTGTGGCTTCACTCTTTCTCTAGCCAACTGGTACTCTGTTATTTTGAGGACAAGTTGGACGGTCTCCTCAGAAGACAATGGTTGAGTTGCTGTACTGGTGTTGTACTGCATGATCTCACAAGAAGCTGTGATAATGTGGCTTACAGCAGCTTGAAGCACCACAGAGGGAAGCACCACAGAATGCTGTTGCAATGTCTTCTTTTGTGTAGAACACTGAAAATAGTGGGTGGGATTTCCTTGGTCAGGTAGATCATTGCAAAGTTTGGGCAGAGGTTCTTGTGGCAGCTTGGAATGTTGGTGAGTGTTAGCTGAGCTTGCTTAGGCTATGTGGCAGGCAGGAGGAAGTTCCCCCAGTCAAGTGGGACCACCAAGAGCCTATAGGAGTTCCTCCAGCCAAACTGGCAAGAATTATCTAGGAAGAAGTTGGGTAGAATACCCCCTGGTGAGGACATGCAGACTTCCCCAGCCTCCATCTATGCTGCACAGGGTGGAGCTCCTCCCACTGGTAAGAGCAGGCATAAATACCCTAGGCTAAGGGGAGTGATCTGGAGGTCTTCAGTGGTGCATTAGAGAAAATGGAAGAGACCAAGAAGAAAACACCAAAGAACTAACTCTGCTAAAACTATGTGTGTATGTGTCGGGGGCGGGGGGGTGGGGGTGGCGTGTAGAGAGAAGAAGGAAGAAGGGGAAACAAAAGTTACAATATAGCTGAGCTCCGGTTCTTGACCGTGGAGCTGCAAGGGTTTAATCCCTGCCTGGAGCCAGTGACAAGATGTGGAAGTGTTGAGATAAAGTCCCTGTGTTGTCTTCAAATGATGTTGGCTCTGTCTGAGACGGTGGCATGTCTGTCAAATCCTAGTCGATCTCCATTGTGGTAAACCCAAAGCCCCCAGGCCCTCAAAGCCTAGGATTGTGTGCCTACCTATTTATTTTTGGTGACTCCCCAAATTTACTCACAGAAGACAGGAAAATAGTGACAAAGCCAACTTCAGCTGCTCTGTAGGCACTCTGAGGGGTAGGGGTGAGGGTGCAGGGCAAAGGCTGTCAGAGGGCCCCTTGACAGCCTGCTCCCCTGACCAGGGCAGGGCAACAGGGAGATATGTCTGGGAACAGCTACGTGAAGGACGGTCAGTGATACCTTGGTCGGTGTTGCAAGTGAAGGTGATGGTGATGGTGAATCACATGCCCAGCGGACTTTCTCCACCCAGTGCAGGTTCTCCGACCCAAGGTGAAAAGGAGACCCGGCCATCTCTGGGCTCCACTGTCTTGTTGACTGCCCCCTCAGTGAATACAAATCGACCCCCATCAAAGTCCTCCAGATAGACAGGTAGAGCAGTGAGGTGTAGTGGAAGGACCCGTATGTGGATGTGCCAATACTTGTCGTATGCCGTCCGCGCCTCAGTGCAGGTGATCTGGGAGAAGAAGGTGGGCTTCATCGGGTACAGGAAGGATGCAGGGATGCCAAAGGCATCCACGATGGCCAGCTGCACTTTCTGCCGCATGTCCAGGTACAACTGTAAGTCCTCCTCCTACAGGACTTTGTATTTTATCCCCAAAGTACCTGTACAGGTTCACGAAGTGCTTCCCCACAGACAGGGCCGCAGAGTGAAGGTCCAGAATGGAGGCCCACTGTCTAATCCTGCTGGCGCCAAACCCTTCTCAGCAATGTTGTGAACCCACGCCGACTCCTCCCTGAGACCAAGTCTGAGACACTCCGGCCAGTCTTCCTGGGAGTGTATCCTTCGAGTCTGTGGTGTCTGTCATAGTCCTTGGAGCAGGGCACCTCTATGAACCTGCTCTGCAGGACCTCGCCCCAATGGGCCAGGACTTTGGTGACACCATCGTTGCCCCCCATGTGGCTCCAGAGCAGTAATGTGGCCAGCGGGGCGCAGGTCCCCAGCACAGCAGTCGTCAGCCCCTTCCTCGGGGCCTCCTGCAGGGTCCATTCCGTCTTGGTGCTGCTTGGCTGCCACCTCTCCATCACCCTGCTTCTGCCTTCAGGACTCTTGGGTGCGCCCCTCCACTGGGCGCAATCACACCGGGTCCTGAACTCAATCAGCCACTGTGCCCTGAGAGAGGTGGTGCAAGGCCGGCGTGGTACAGGGCCATGGAGTTGTGGCGACCAGCTCGGCCCTGTGCCTACTTATCTTTATGATGCTACTCCTGTGATCCGGCAGTGTTGAATTTCCCTCTTAGACACTCTTTTGTGATGGTTTCTGCAGAGTCCCTCTGGTATGTGTTACTCAGTCACCATCTTCCTGGAAATCCCCGCCCTCTCCACCACATAGCTGTTTTTATTAATCTGCTTCAATTTAAAAACAAACAAATTTCTGAATGAATTATGCGGTGTGCACATTATCTAACAGAATGCTGAGTGGGTAATAGACATATAGTGAACAGTTGATGACTGATTGAACAATCCATTATTTCATGTTCTCAAATAGCAGGACCTGTCCATGATCTTTTCCTGGCTTTCACCATTTCTGAAAACTTTCTTTTATCTCCTCCAATTCCATAGAACCTTCCTACAGAATCATTTTTTTTTCAAATTTACCATTCCTGCCAGAGAACCCAGTAAACCAGGTAAGCATGGACTTTCTAAGAGTACAGTCTACAAGATATTAAGTGAGTCCCTTGGAGAAAGTTACTAAGTGTTAGTTAAATAGGGTTCAAAAGTCAAATTGTTTTAGGAGGGACTTAGTGAATAGTTTTACTTTGAGCAACACTTCTCAGAAACTTTAAAAGTAGTGAATCTCTAAGTGGGGAATATAGATCTCTAAGTATGCAATATTATTTCTTGGACTTATTTTGCCACAAGACATTTTCTCTCAGAGCAGTTTTTAATTTTATGATAATGTGGAAAGTGTTAGATCCTCTATACATTAATACCTTTTCTTTAAGTCAACTTCAACTCCTTTCTCCTATGTAACTAAGAATTTGTGAAGAGCAATGATAACACGTCTTCATATTTTTGCCCCTGCTTTTTTTCCTGTGCATATTTTCATGGCATAAGGGCTCAGATAACCAATATATCCTTTGTTTCTCCATTGTGTCATGTTAACAGCTCAATTACAATACCTCTTTCCAGCTTAGAAAGTGCCTTTTGTTGTCCTCAACCTAACAACATGTGGCTCCAGTTCAATGGAAAGAAGCCAATCATGTCAGCTTGCTGGCCCAATGCCTAGCATGCTCATTAAAAGCTATATATGAGCAAGGAGTCCCAACAAATGAATCTTAGACAAACATTGATCATTAGCTGGTCTCTTGTCCCTTTCTGTGCATTGCTCTGCTTTTCTGTTACTGTAGCATATATAGTGCCTTCAAGTTGTTTCATTGCCTACTGTTCAATCGTTTATTATTTCCCCTAGCTCCCTGCTCTCTCATATCTTCAGTCTTCTCCAGGTGTGTTGTGTGCTTGCCCATTTTCCTGCCTTTGATCTCATTGCTCCTTCCTGAGAAATGTTTCCTGCTTCTGCATATACAAGCCTACTTATCTTGCAGGGTCCAGTTCAATTGCTCTCTCTGACTCCTGACTTTCATCAAGAACTCTCTCTTGTGAATGCTCACATAGCTTTATTTATATCTCATTTTTTACATGCAGCACATTTTTATATAGTATAGTTATATATGTACCTGGGTATCCCTTCTGACTGTAAGCTCTATGAAGGCGAGTTATATACCTGGCTTATATTTTTCTATTTTTCTGTGAGGGTCAGCGAAAAAGAGAGAGACCTTTATTGGGTGGATTGACACAGTGGCTATATTAATGGACTTAGGCATAGGCACAATTCTGAGGAAAACGAATAATTGAAGCGTCTTTTTCTGCTGTGCATAGTGCCACTATAGATTTGAGCTACCTCCATGGCACTTAACAACAACAAGAGCAACAACAACAATAGCAACAGCAACAGAAAACACATTATATAATGAAGTTATACATTTTAATAGTATGTTTATGCATTTTAAGTGAAACTTTACAGAGCAGTCAGGTTTCTATTCAATAATTTCTACAGAAATTGTACAGCTACATTGTCAACATGTTTCACAATGCATGAACATTCCATTCCAGTTACTCCATTTCCATTTGTCTAGTTTTCCTTCATTCTTGCACTTTTGCTTTAAAGAAATTATTGGTCTCATATAAATGAGTTTGAAAGAAGTAATATATTTGAGTTTGATATTGTATATTTTGTGAACCATCCTGTTATTTTAAATTAATATGTGACTTCAGAGGACAGATTTTTTTTTCAAGATTTAAGATAGCTCACGTCAATATTCTTGGTGAAAGCTTCAGTCTCAACAACTCCAATAAGTCCGACTTTCTTTTTTCAGAATATATTCTGGTTCACTTCTCTTGCCCAAATCATGTTTGATCTGGATCGACCTATTGTGTCTTGGATCAGAATTATTATGTTGAGCCAAGCACCATCCAGTTCTCAGTGTCAATGAGGACATGGTCTGGTAAGCGATAGCCTGTTTAGACATAGTTTCTTCTTTGAGGTTTGGGTTTGTTCCCCCCAACCCTTTGTAGAGACCAACAGTTCGACCCTAATTATTTAATATTTGTATTGTTTACTTCATATCCAACTAAGTGGAGGGTAAGTTCCATGGGAGCACGAATTGTATTTATTTATTTTTCTTTCTTTTACTTTTATTGATTAGACCCTAATCCTGACATCATACCATTCCATAAAGCAGTCATATCAAGCAGTATTTTAAAATCACATTCACAATTTATTTCCTTATCCTCTTTAATAGCAGATCCCTCTCATCCCCCACAACTTGCCCTGATGTGTTTCCCAGGAAACTTTTCGCTAGTTATTGCCTCCATAGATTCACCCATTATGGGTTTCGTAGAGTGAAACACATAGGAATGACATATCAGAGTGTCAAGAAGGCTACCAACAATGACAGAATACAACAGAGTTGAACCCTACTATGAAAAACATAAAATAGCAGAAACTGTTAAAAGCCATATTCAACACAAAGTACTTAAAGAGCAAGATCACATGAAAAGGTTTTGACCATGCAAGGCCACGTTGATAACAAAATTATTCCCATCCTTCCATTCTGGATCGATGTCACTAAGAAGAGCCTGTTCCCCTGTGTAGATCCTGCAAATTTATTTTGAAATTATACTCATTCATGGTCTTCTGCATACCAGAATATCACAATTTATACTCTGATACTATTCCTCTCTTTGGATTTGTATTATATAATTTACATTTCTTAGATAATGGATGCTGATGTGCTTCTTCTTTGTAGGCCTAGCTGACTTCTCAATTAAATGGATTCTTGATTGGACACAAGGCTTTAAGACCCCACATGCTAGACTCTCCGATAAATAGACACCATTCAATTTCTTCACCACACTTTGCTATCACACAAATATCTTCCACGTTTCCCTCTTGAGAGCAAGCATCCAGCACGTCCAGGTATAAGAACAAACTGTTCTTAGACTGGAGTTAGGGTTAAGTGTGACCCAGAAATCCATTCTTGGATTATATTTTCTGTCTCTTGTTTACCTTAGATAAAACCTCGCTAATTTATGGTAGAGAATCATATCCATCTTCTCCCTAGAGCATAAGAACATTTTGTTTATAGTGTAATAGTTTAGCCAGTAGTAATAATTTTAAAACACTGCTGAGATTGTGCACATATTACTAACTACAAAGTACAATCATAGATTATTGACTTGTATAGAATTCATTCTTAAGTGACTGGATGTGATTCACACGTACAAGGGGAGTTGGCAAAACTTACTATAACATTCACTGGAAATGCCAGACATAGTTCTTCCATAATAATACATATCTTAATACAGCAAGTGGGCTTTGAAGTCATAAGTAAATGTTAGTCTACCTACTGACAGTTCAGTACCCTTGGTATAACTCTCCTTTCCTTATTCACAGACCCTGTAGTTCCAGCCTTTAGTTATCAAGTTACAGGCATGTTTGAGGTAGTTCACCTTATGGAGTTTTCACATCACATTCCTCTGGTATAGCCTTTGCAGAATGTTTTGTGCCTTGAAGTTCCAGGGTTCAATGTGTTTGTATTAAATGGTGCTTAGTTTGGGTCCCCAGAGAGAGTACAGAAACTTGGAACAAATTGATCTATTAGAAGCATAGTACCAGACATACTTCTCCATATGGGTCCTTAAAAGTATTGCCAGTCATTTTCCCTACAACTAGGAGGTTGGTCCTCCTCTTTTTTCTACCAACAAACACGTACTGTCTTCTCCCCTTCCTGACTTGAGTTTCACATCAGTATCCCTCATCAATGTGTAGGAATGCCTGTCCATCCAAGGGGACCTCATCACACCTCTGCATGGCAGCTGCTAAGAGGGCATTCTTCTCTCCCCCCTGTCAAAAATCTGATCCCAGCTGATTTGAGGACTCTTTCCCAAAAGTGGCCTTCACGTTCAAGGGTGATGCATGGTTCACAGACACCAGTCAGGCTCTCTCCCGGGCTGCTTATTGGTCCTGGCCATAAGACTGGACAGCCTGAAAGACTGATGGGAGTGAAAGTTTTAATCTGCTTTCTAAAACTGAGATCTCCGTACCATTTAGAGAAGTATCTAGTACAGTTAGTTGGTGTTTAATAATTATTTGTAAAATAAAGGGTCAAGTATCCAATAATTTTCTTGAACCAGATCTACTTTCCCTACCAAGTAGCCAAAATATCACTATTCATATTTAAAATAGTACCTTTAAAACAGACAAGATTCAAGATCAATTAATAAAAAAAACCCCTCTGTCTTAACCACTGCATTCTTTTAAGAACTGTATAAGATAAAATTGACAAGAGCTACTGGAAAGACGGAATAGGCACTTTCAGGAGCAGAAAGCTTGTGGTATTGGGGGAGGAGTAACAAAAGGAGGGTTGGAAGGTTTGCAACTTGAGCAATGTGAAAACGTCATTGAATTGTACTTGTAGAAACCTTAAGTTTTACTTAAGTTTTGCTGTGCATATTTTCAACAGCCACAAAACTTTAAAATATTTAATAAAAAATCTTTTTTCTTTTTTTCTTGAGATCTTAAAACTTTTTTCTTTAAATCTAAAGATGATTACAAAAGTGACGTGTTATTTCGATTTTACACTGTCCTCATGCATGCTTCCCTGTCTAAGTTCTAGCACATGATAAAAGCATTCTCTTTCCTTCTCTCTCTAGGGGAAAAAAATACCACATAACTTAAAAAAAAAAACAAAATGAAGAACATTCCCATAGAATTGAATTAGGCTGGTATTATCTATGAGTGTGAAATTGTGTGTTAATAATGGTGGATAAGAGGTGTAAAATGTCACTTTTCATAAACATGAAGAGGGTACTTGGATAAATTTAACCTTAACTGGAGGAATTCAGAAGGCAAAGCTGAGAGTAAATTATTTTTGAGCAAAAGGTACTTCCTCAGATGTCCCTGTAAAAATAAGCTTACAAGCAAAGCCCTTCTAGTATCCAGTAATTTCTGACTCATAGCAGATCTCTCAAGCATTTCCAAGCCTGTAAATCTCTAAGGGAGCAGGTAGCCCCAACTTTCCACCTCAGAGAACTTCGTAGTTTTGAACCACCAACCCTGAAGTTAGCACTTCAAATTTACCAAACAGGACCACCAGTAATCCTTTTTAAACAAAAATGAAGCCTCTTTTTATTTGTGTCCTGTGTGATCAATCATGTTGTGATGACTAGAGGAGATCTTCAATGACTTGGCTGGATCACTATGTAATATGGGGGGTTTTGTAGAGGTAGAGGTCATATCATAATGTCAATCAAAAAATCAGAAATGGGTCTCTGGATAGGAATAAAAAAAACAAAAACAAAAACAGTTGTAACAGACTAGGATGCTTCCTTATCAAGAACACAAATAGCTAGCACATGGCTTCCAATGAAAGCTTTTTGCAAAGTATGGAAACCCAGGAATTACATCTGTGTCACCTATGGATTGAATATGGCATTATGAAAAAATCGAGTGATTCCTAATATAGTTGATTAGAAGACTTTACAGTCTGGTATTTATAAAGTGAAGTATGACTACCAATTTCCCTTCTTATTAGAAACTCACATGGGATTTTTTTTCACATTCTCCATGTCTCTTCTGATTTCTTAACAAAATTGTATTATGCTCTTTAGATGATTTTGTTAGTCTGGGTAGACTAGAGAAAAAAATTCATAGACACTCAAATGTGTATAAGAAAGAGTTTTATATACGAGAGCAATTGAATACTGGGAAAATTTCCCAGCCCAGTCCAGATCAAGTCCATAAGTCCGATATTAGCTCATTCTTCTAATACCAATCTATAAATTCCTCTTCAGACTCACATAACACATGCAATGATACTGAATGCAGGAAGATCACAGGCCAGTGGGTGAAAATTATTGTGGATCCAGTAGCAGAAGGAGCCTCTCAGCTGGGTGTCCACCTGGCTCTTCCAACTCCAGGGCTCTATCAGTGTAGCTTATAGGGCTCATTTTCAGTAATGTCTCACGGGGAGTGTGCATGTGTCCCACCTCCAGCAAGCTTTTTTTCTCTGCCATGCCTACAATTGAAGTCATCCATCTGTGACCTGATTGGCAGGTTCAACACTCCTTTACTCTTAAATCTCAAAGTGACAACAGATTATGTAACTACCACTCCTTTCTTTTCACTCTTAGCTATTTTTCAGGCAAGACTGCTTTTTCCTCCAGTCTCAGCAATGAATACTGATTGGTTCAAATGAATGATGCAAATTCCCATTTTATTTCCAGTGATCAATCTATATATTCATTTATACTGGCCAGCAAGGAGCAACAGGAATTCTGAGGTTTCATAGAAAGCACTCACTCACTCTTGAAAAGAAATATAGTAAGAAGTGTTCTTATTATTTCTTCAAGTATCACCATACTTAAACTACTGCACTCATTATTGACTCCCAGTGGCAAAAGAATGGAGAAGCAAACAAATAGATGAGGTTGAAAATTTGGTGTCACCATCATGACTTACAGGGATTTGTCTACTGCTCGACTTTGTAATATATTTTCAAAAGTGTGTACCAATTTGAGTATATGCTTTTTATAACTTGCTGCTAAAGGCATTGTAATCAATATGGTTCATTTTGTTGCTCAGTTTTTTGTTAGTTTAAAAACAACTGCCCTTAGCTGCCTTTTGATGGCTAAGGACACTCTGAAAAGAATTTTGCATAATCCAAGTGAAAATCAGAGTAGAACTATTGCTTGTCATGCCTCAATTTTCTTCGGAAGATTATTTAGTGCCAAGTTTGGAGAGTCGCATTTTTATTTTAATTAAGGAAGATTTAATTTCTGTTCACATACCCAAAGAACACTATGGAGAATGGTTTCTGTCAGTCCAAAGCTTCTACAAAGAGTCATTATGCTCTATGACATGTTGGAAAGAGAAAGAAAATTACTTGGATCCCTGCTGACTGAGTGGGTGCTTATCCAAGGGGAGAGAGCCAGGTCCTTTGAACAGTGATTACCAGGCTCCAGAAAGTCACTCTGTGTTTGTATTTCTTTCTATTTTAGAGGTCAGGTCTTGTTTAGAAGACAAGGTGGTTTTGATTTTGTACTTTCTTTTTTTGCTGTTAATCACTTAATGATATTTTCTCCATTTGAGCTGAGGTTTTCCACATTTGATCTTTGCCATTTTTTAAGCTTGATTAATTGGGGACAGAAATGCTTTCTCATGTACCCCATGTTACCGCTGATTTTCAGAGCCATTTCATGGAGCTGGAACAAGAGCAGGAATGTAGTTCTTGACTAGTGCTTATATCCAAGACTAGGAAATGAAAGTGTTGGCTGGAGAGATAGTTAGAGAATTTAGTCTCAAGAGCATTCAAAGGGCCACAGAGGACTCTTATTTAATTCTCTTACTTTATATCACTCTGACCTGTCATCCAGCTCAATGAAGTAGTCATAGCTGAACCTATTTACCAGCCTACAATTGATATACTTACTATAGGTTGCATTCATATTAGTCCTCAAATGCCTTGAATCCAACATTTTGAAATCGTTGTTGGGTATTATGAGCCACACTGTGATAGTTGCATTGCAGACAAAAAATCACATTATATACATACAAAAAGCAAACAAACAAACAATGTAACAAACTAAGATAGGCAGAGTAAACTTCTTCTTATTCCACTGACTTAAGTAGTAGAGTTTAGATTTTACCTCTGTGCTATATGATTCATAAACCAGTTTTCATAGCCACCGTACTGCTTTCTCTCTTTGTTTGGTGAGTATTCTCTTGAAACTCATGCCTCACTGATAAATTTGTGGAGGGAATAGAGGTGGCTATAACCTCAGAGAAGCATAACACAAGTGCTCCTTAAATAGGTGTTGTTATTAGGGTAGAATAATATGAACAATACAGGCAAAGGCAATTTTATTGATCTGGAAAAAAGTTTTGGCTGAGTGAACATCATCTAAAAGGAAATTAAACTAAGTGTAGCACTCAGTATACTTATTTGTATATATTCTTACTTAAACTAGGCTTAGAATTTGATGGCCAAAATAGATATTTCTTCAAACTGTCCTGGTAACAGAATATCTCTTTAATTCATTCCAGTGGCTAAACAAGAGAATATGAACTGGATAACAAAAGCTTATCATGCTTATATAGCCTTAAATTAAAAATATAAAACATATGAGATTACACTGATGACAACTCAGTCTTTTTATGCATGCATGTCAGCAAGTGGGCTGTGAGCCTGTCCTATATGACTCACAAGAGAGTGTCTTGCTTAGCACTGTTTCTCCAATAATTAATCAGAATGACTGGTGCATAGAATATATTTAACTGATAAGTTTTTGCTGTTTTGTTTTGCTTTTGAATTTAATTAAAATATATTACAGTTAGAGATAAAAATTCATTTTATTTCTGGTTTAAAATTTATTTTTATGCAGATGATAACAAACGAGTCTTAAGCTAACTGTTTTAAATTTTGTATTACACTGAGTTCTCTAGAGAAGAAGAACCATAAATATATATATATATATATACACACACACACACATATATATATATATTTACAAAACAACCTTATTGCCTTCAAAATACTCTCCACCACAGTTAGTATATTTGTCAAATTGCAATTCAATTCTTGGAAACATTTTTAAAGATCATTTGTTTGGGTAGTTGACAGCATCTCCCTCGTTTTTTTCTTCACCTCTTCTATGAGTTCAAAATTGCTGCCCTTTCATGTTCTTTTTCATTTGAGGGAGTGAAAAAAGTTCATGTGGAGTGAGGTCAGGTGAGTTAGGTGTGTGGGGCAAAAGGGCATCCTTATTTTTGCCCAAAAGTGTTGCACTGACTGAGATGGCTGCATAGTAGATATATTGACATGGTGGCAAAACCAGTCCCCATGTGCCACAAATCAGGACTTCTTTGTCACACACTGTTACGGTCTCATTTCAGAACCTCTAAGTAGACAGCTTAAATCTGACCTGGAAGGATGAACTCCAAATGCACTTACCCCCTCCCTTCCAAAACACACACACACACACACACACACACACACACACACACACAGGGAGAGAGAGAGAGACAGAGAGAGACAGAGAGAGAGAATTTCCTTGATTTTTTATTTCACTTGACTACCTTTGGGGGAGGTCAAGGTGATAATGGCATCTTCCACTGGCTTGATTGATGCTTGCCTTCAAGGTCATAAGAATAGCACCATATTTAATCACCAATAATGACATTGGAGAAAAAAGTCTGAGTCACTTTGAAGCCGTTCTTTCAAAATGTGGTATGTTTCCACTTGACACTCATTTTCCTTGTCAGTCAGAACTTGACGCATACATTTTGCAGTGAATCTTCTCATTCCCAAATCTCCCTTTAGTATAAGCTGAACCGAGCGAGAAGATAGTACAGATAGCTTTCCCATCTCTTTAATGGTCCATTGTCTTAAAGCACAATCGCATATATGTTCTCAACATTCTCATCTGTTCAGGATGCGTGTCCAGAATGAGGTTTGCAATCAGCCAACATTTCCACCTGTTCTGAAATGAGAAACTCATCCGGACACAGAGTTCTGACCATCGCACTTTCTTTGTAAGCTGTGTTCAACATAGCAACAGTTTCTGTCGCATTTTTCCTGAACGGGAAACAAAATTCCATAGCCACACACTGTTCATTTAAATTAACCCTCACACACAAAAAGAGAGGTTTGAGTGAAAGTGTTTTTATGAAAAAATTCATTGTGGCCAGAGAGATTCTTCCTATGTGATGCCACTGGGTGCACTAACTCAGGGGAATTTGCTCAATGGTCACCTCGCAGGGAAAATGTGTACTAGGAAAACCCCACCCAGAGGAGCTTTTTCCATTTTTTTTTTGCAGGGGGTGGAGGTAGGGGTAGGGGATACCCCCTTATAGTTCAGCTTCTCTTGACAATTGTGTGGTCAGTATATATATAATTGAATACATATGATTAAAAAGATGCAAAAAAGAGAAGGATGCAACTATGATATCTAGCTGACCTGAGTTTCAACCCTGCAGTATCCCAGTGTTCTATGTGAATCAATGCCTCTTCATCTATGCTCAGGATCTGCCAGAGCACAATGAAATCTTCTGGAATTCCCACTCTTTTCCATGATATCCATAGTTTGTTATTAACTACATAGTGAAATGCATACCAGTAGAGGGCTGGTAGAAAGGTACAAACCTCTAAAAGCTTTTCACATTCTATTGTCCAATGCTAACCACATGGCCAAGGCAAAATCAGGGAACATGGAGGCATAGTACCAATTGAGGAAACAAACTAGACAAAAACTAAGCACCTATTTAGTGGAAGGTATGTTCTAAACAGTGTGCTTGAAGCTAAGATCACAAATATTTAGACCCTGAACAGTAGAACAAAACGTTTCTTGATTTTAGGTTCTTATCCGTAGGGTGCTCTTGCATTCTAATTTTTGTGTGCCATGATTTGCCATTGTTGTTTTAATGGAAAAAATACCCTTAATGATGGGTTCCTTTGGCTCATAGTTTTGAAATCTAGAAGCTCAAATCAAGGTATTGACTCTCCGTGAGAATCCTTTCCTGTCAGTAGCGTCAGGCATTCCTTCATATTCCTTGTCTTATAGAAGGCTCCTGGAAGGGTTTTTCACTTGGTGTGCATTTGTCTGTGTTTATTTGATTCAATTTCTAAGATAGGACACAGAAGGCAGCAAGTTGAAGGACTCTCCCTTCCTGCATGACCTAATTAGCATAACACATGAGAAGAGGGGCCAGGACTTTAAGTAACTTTCTGAAAAATAAGATACAAGTCAGTCTGTAATACTATGTAACAAGTGTAACAAAAACAGACTTTTCTACATGTAATGGTGGCTTTTACTTCTAAATTTTCTGATTAAATTACTGGTGTGTGTGTGTGGGGGGGGGTAGGGTAATGTTGTTGAAAAATTGCCCAGCATTAAAGATAAGCAGACGGTATCCATGTTAAGAACAGAAAGGTCATAATAGCTTGAGCAACTTTTATATATCCCATATTTTCAATGCTATGCTATCTGGCTAAAAGCTTTTGGGCACTGTCTGTTAAATGTGATCATATTAATGTTGACATGGAAGTCAGTATATTTTCCTACTTCATGTTTATGACTGTTAACCTAAATGCCCTTCCTAAAATAGGTTTTCTCATGTTGTTTCCCAATGTAAAACTATTAAAAACAACAACAACAACAACAGAGAAACATGAGAGAACTTTAATGTTACTTGAAAATGAAGTAAGGGTAGCTGTAAACTTACTACTTAAAAGCAGCATTTGACTTGGAAGCCTACATGCATATTTATACACACATGCAAAAAACTTTGAGCAAAAATCCCCCCCCCCCAAAAAAAACCGTTTTAGGCAGGTCTTGAATCAAATTTACCCATTTTATAGGTTGCTGTGGAAACAGATTAGCCCTCTGGAAGTGCAAAGCCACGTTTGGGTCTGATGCAAAGAACAATCCATAGCATGAAAGAGAAGAACAGCTGGGAGCTGAGGCAATGTCAACTGACATGTCAGACAGTAGCCAGACAACGTGAGGCAGGCACTGTCTGGGAACAAAGTGCAGGGAGGATGGGGGAGAGCAGGGAAACAACTGAACACTGTCAACAGAGTCCACGAAATGGACCAGCTGCTCACTCTCATCATAACTAAGAAAATAAAGAGAATTCCAGAGGTAAGGATGAAATTAACTGAGAGAATGGAAAAACATCAAATGAATGAACAGGATGTTAGCAAAACAGCCTCCAAGCAAAGCATGATGCTAGCTTCTGGACCCAGGGAGTTGATCACAATGGCTCCTCTTTTTTGGGATGTTGCCTTTCTCATTTGTGGCTATGTGCAAAGTGTCCTGCTCTAAGAAAGTTAGATTGCAACTCTTCCATTCTTTTTTCTTCTCAAAAGATAGTAGCTATCATCATGTTGGTCCCAAACCATGGTGACCCCATGGGCAACAGATGAAAGTGCTACCTCGTCCTGAACCATATACTTGATTGCAAGAATGGGCCATTGAGGTCTACAACGTTTCCATTGGCTAATTTTTCAATAGCAGATCACCTGGTCTTTCTTCCTAGTTCACCGTAATCTAGAAGTTCTATGAAAATATGTTTGACATCATAGAAGCACACAAGCCACTCCTGATGGTGGAGTAGTGTCTACACATAAAGTAGCGTCTACCCTATGAAAGGTGCAATTCCTATCAGTGACCCACAAAGAGGAAAGGTAATGTATGTCTAGGCTGAAATAGGTTCAGGGAAGCCTCTCAAAGCACAATGTTGGTAGTTTACATTGATATAGTGCCTAGACGCAGGAGTTCTTGGGTTATCCAAGTCACTTTCTTGTTCTAATCCTCCTTGTTTAAGGAAGATTCCTTAAACTAGCATTCATCAAATGTGTTGCTTTGGGAGAAAACGTTTTTGAGCTCAAATATATTGGTAGGCAGTGTATTCTAGAAGATTCCAATTCCACATTTATATACTAAAAGTCCAAAGAAAAGAAAGCTCATCAGTACAGTCAATGTTTCCTCAATCTTTAGTCACAGAACCTCATGTCATTTAAGACAGAAAAGATTGCTCAGGGGGAGCCTGCTGCATAGTTCACTTTGGGACAGTTTGGAGTAGTTATTCTCAAGGACATACTACACCTGTAATATCTGCATTCTGTTCTATATTTTCTTTTTTTTGATGGTATGTCATTTCTGGAAGGTGACCTTGGCTAGTACCTGCAAGGGAAGGATTCTATATCTTGGGAATGGCAGTTAAAACATAAAGGGTGCCTTCTGTAGCCTATATAAAGTTTGGTGAGGTAAAAAGCTAGAAACATATATTATTTTAGGGAGTAGATGCTCTTCTGAGCTCTAGGATGTAATTGAAATGCAAGTCAAGCTCTTATCCACATGCAGCAGCGTCTGGATAATGTAGTTTAAAAATAGGATAAAGAACAAACACACTGCATTTCCACAGTTTAAAACTCAGCTTTAAACTAATTAACCGTGTGGCTTTCAGGAAATTGTTTTACCTTTCTAATTCTCAATCTTCTCTTCTGTAACACAAAGATAATGAGAGCATTTATTAATACAATACTTAGCACATAGTAAGTCCTCAATAATTTCTTTTTCAGTGTAAAAGAAAATCAAAATTGGTGTCAGCAAAACCTGAAAATTTCCTTGGAACAAAGTGATTCTTAAGCCATGCCTTTTGATCCCTTTCCTGTCAATGCGAGTTAAGGGAGGATGATATCTCAGGTTAATAATTGATACTAGAGACACAAAACCCATTTCTTTCTGTAGATTCACTTTTCCTCAACCCAAATGTATCTTACCAATGGTGCTCTTCAGGAAACAGAATTGTAAGCTTACCATTTGCCACCTTAAAATCTTACAAGTGATGCTCATTATACAACAAGTGCAAATTAAGACATTCTGCCAACAATTTCATTCAACCCAATGACTACCCTCTTAGACTACATCCCACCTCAGGTCTTTTAGGCTGACAATGAATAACTTGTGATATCTGAAATATGACATGTTGAATCTTACTCTGGCTGTTCATTTCTCCTGCTTTATGTGCTTGAATACCCATTCTCTCACTAGCCAGCTTACTTCTTCCACATTTAGCTCATGTCACTTCATCTATAAACCTTTCCTAAGAGCTCTCCCACCTGCACCCTGGACAATCCCCCAAAGAGGTGCAGAGAGGCGCTATAGTCAGCATTGTACTCAAGGAATTCTCCTTGGACTCTCATACTCCACTGTAGCAAGCCTCAGGCTATGTTGCAATGGGTTGATTCCATGTCTACTTCCCAGCTACAGAGTTCTCCAACCTAGCCTACTCTTCTCACAATGAGTACTCTAGAACAGTGGTTCTCAACTTGTGCATTGCAGCCCCTATGGAGGTCAAAGGACCCCTTCAGAAGGATCACCGACTATATCCCACATATCAGATATTTACATTATGACTAACAACAGTACCAAAATGACAGTTATGAAGTAGCAAAGAAAATAATTTTGTGGTTGGGGGGTCACCACAACTCGAGGAGCTGTATTAAACACTTGTGGGATGAGAAAGGTTGAGAACCACTGCTCTAGACAAACATCTGTTAAGTGAAGGGACATATAAGAAGGAGAATGTTTCTGGAACTGTATTACTAGTAAACAGTTTTTTAATGACACGTAAGAGATATTTTTCACAAATAAATATTTTTTTTTCCTCTATAGCCATCACGACCATAGCAGAATTTGAGTTTCTAAGAATGCTTGTATTTAAATCCAGGCACCCTTTTTGTCAGCTCTGACAGTTTGAGTAAATTTCTTCATTTCTCTAAGTCTGTTTCTACTTCTGTGAGGACTTATACCCACTTTGGCACTCCATGTGGGCCGAGTATGTGTTGTTATTGACTATTTTTGAACAGGCCCCAACTTATTGAGTCGTTTGCACAGCAGAATGAAGTACTTCGTAGTCTTTGCTATCTCCTTGATGGGTTATAGTTCAAATGATTGTAAGCTATCAGGATTTTTACTGCTGTTCTTGAGAAAAAATGTGCCAGATGACTTTCCTAGTACATTTAAGTCTAGAAATTCCACTAACACCTGCTCAGCATCATAGCAACGTCCACGTCTGCATGGACAGACAGGTGGTATCTGGGCACAAGATACACAATCCCATAATTGAACCTGAAACTCTCAAAAGATAGAAGACAATTATACTATTGAATGACTGCTATTTGCCTAGTATATAGAAGTTACTTACTGTCAGTTTTTTTTCTTTTTACTACTATTATTACAAAATGTTTCAGTATTGTTTTTAGTGAAAAGCTATTTAGTGAAAAATACTACCTTGTGGTAATGGAGACTATTTATTCATGATGTACCTTACTTGGGTTGAATTGCACTTTTTGTTTTGTTTTGGTTTTGGTTTATTGTTTTTTTGGGCATCACTGCCCTCTGGTGGTGGGAGTAGGAGATCCAGCCTTTTCTCTTATGGAGCCACTGCTGGAATTGAACCTCCATCCCAGTGGGCCTCGGTCCTGCACCACTATGCCACCGAGGCTCAGCCCGAATTGCACTTTTTATATGTAAAGAAGATGAGAAGGAAGGAAAGAGACCTCAACATATTAAAAATGATCATCTCCATATGAAACATTTAAAACTATAAAGAGATGCTTAACTGTTAGTTGTTCATATTGATTTGTTTTTAACACAGTAAAAATGTCAATTGATTCTGAATCTGTCTCTAGGTGTAGACATCTGCTTTGAAGGCAGCAGTCACACAAATGGTATGGGCTAGTTAGAAATTTGGGTGGCTAGTGGTAACAAGGAACGAATAGACTCATCTGATAACAGACATTTTTGAGCACTGAGTTTACTCAGCGGTGCCTCAGAAGAAAACTCTAGTAATCTACTTTTGAAACATCATTGATTGAGTTGCCTGGAGTTGAAATCAACTCAGTAACATATTCTCTTGTGCACAGTTAATTAGAAATTAAGATAGTGAAATAATGACTGAATAGTATCAACAACCTTAAATTGTCACATTGTTTTATTGTACACAATCAGGTCAATTCTATAGTGAGCCTTCATTACCGATGTGACAGTGACATAATCTTTTGTCAACTTGATGGAAGAAGTCTAGTCTGTCAATCAGGTCAGAATCAATGAGGACTCTGTGTGAACATGTCCTTCTCCTTGGGATTCTGGGTACTCCTGTTTTCCTCCCTGGATGTGGGATACACACTCTCCTTGCTAGACATTCCTGTTGGAAAGGCACATAGAGCAAGGCTGATGGAGCCAGAATCCTGAAGCCAGAGGAACCTCATGGAGACCCACACACTTGTTGAGATGCTTCCACAGTCACTGGATCCACAAGACTTTCCCTCTATGGACTGTGATCTTCATGCATTTGGTGTCATTGCACTTGTTGCGTGAGTCTGAAAAGGAATTTATAGACTGGTATGAGACATATGGGATAATATCAGACATCAACTTGATCTGGATTGGGTTGGAATGTTATCTTAATACACAATTTTTCTTTCATATGCAACTCTTTCTTACACACGAGTCTCCCTAAACTGGTTTCTCTAATCAATCCAGAATAACACAACAGAGTAAGATGACACCATAAGGTTTCCAAGGCTACAGCCTTTACAGAAGTAGATTGCCATGTTCCTTTTCTTGTAGAACCACTGGTTGTGGTCAAGAAGTTGGCTTTCCCTTTAGTAGTCAGACATAGACACTGCACCAGCAGGGCTCCCAGTCAAGGACCCTGGTGCCTATTTCTTTTCCTAGATGGCATCCTACCTCCACCTAACACATACCAAAGACCACCTCACTGAGATGATGACAGGGAATGAAGCTAAAGAGCAAAACTGCCATGGCAACTATCTGATTAACAAATGCTTATGCACTGTTCAGCAATTCTGTATTTATCAGGAAGAAAAAGCAGGCAGAAATAGCAAGTCTTGAAAGTTCATCCATTTATGCAAGCTCTTTGACCATTATAGAGCCTCAGACTAGAGCTCACACCCCTGGTTTGTTTTCTTTCTGTTTTCACTTTTAGTAATGACAAGGCCCTAGTGAATGACCCTTAGGGGAAAACAGATTAACTGGCTAGGGGATGATTGATTCACAAGATGTTTTTGTATCCATTGACTCACAGAGAAGTGCAACTATTCTGCCATTTAATCACCTAATTCCTGCAACCACGTGATATCATATAAATCATGAATAAACATAAAATACAAAGAAATGTAAAACTGAAATTTCTTTCACCAAGCAAAATTAAGGGATTGATTTTTATTAGTACACTGATATATAAGAACAGTTATTTCCTCCCATTAAGTATAAGGTTCCTGGGGCTGAATCCCACAAAAGACCTGAGAGAGAGAGAGAGACAGAGACAGAGAGACAGAGACAGAGAGAGACAGAGAGAGTGCAAGCGAGCTAGCTGAGATAAGCCTAGGGTTCAGGCCCAGGCTTGACTCCATGGTCACGTTCGGGGAAGTGGTCAGTGAAGACTGTGATGTCTCCAAATTTTGTGGTTTTCCTCCTTCACTTTTTCTTCTGGACTTCAGATTGAACTTGTCAAGGAGCAAGGCTATGAAATACAGATAAATTGCCAAGTTAAACTTGAATTTCAGGTAATAAATCACTATTTAGTGTAATTTAGGACATACTTATATAAAATTTTGAGGAATACTAACATTTTTTAAAGTGCATTGTTATGTGAAATTCAAATCTGAGAACTCTGTAATTTTATGTGAACTCTGTAATCTTATGTGTTAAACCTGCTTTTGGGTGAAAAAAAGAAATCGATTCTTTGATGCTTTAAATTTATGTTGTCTTCTTTCTCCTGCCTCTGTTTAACTCCTATTGACATAGAAGGCATGAATAGGAAGGTAATTAAGCACTATAGTTCACTATCAAAATATTCACATTGCAAAACGTATTCTGAGGTTTGGAATAGAGAGAAATTCATTTTTCCCTAGGATTAATTTTTCAGTTACATAACCAGAAGACCTTTCTGCAATTGGTTGGCATTTCTCTTAGTCAAGTTAGTATGGAGGAAAGAATGACGGTTTTTGGGTCAGATCAAGTAGTTTCTAATCCAACACCCAGAGTCTACAAAATGTACGACCTCTATTTATGAGTATATTTTTCTGTAAAATGGAATAATAAAAGAGTAATGGTCTTATGGGATTATTGTGAGAATTAAATGGTGCAAAGACAGGCTTAAAATATTGAACTTTTGTTCTTCCCCTCCTTCACCTTCTGGACTCATAAAGGCTCCCCTCTCCTGCCCACTACCATGATACCAATTCTACTAGACAAATCCAGCTACATTGGAGGATATACACAGGTACAGTTAGGAACTGGACACACAAGGAATCCAGGACAGATGAGTCCTTCAGGCCCAGCGGTGAGAGGGGTGATACTGGGAGGGTAGAGGGAAGGTGGGGTAGAAAGGGGGAACCAATTATAAGGATCTACATATAACCTCCTCCCTGGGGAGTGGACAACAGGAAAGTGGGTGAAGGGAGATACCAGACAGTGTAAGATATGACAAAACAGTAATAATTTATAAATTATCAAGGGTTCATGGCAGATAGGGAATGGGGAGAGAGGAGGAAAATGAAGAGCTGATACCAAGAACTCAAGTAGAAACAAATGTAACAAATGTACAAATGATGATGATGATGGTAACAAATGTGCAAATGTGCTTGACACAATGGATGCATGTATGGATTGTGATAAGAGTAGTATGAGCCCTCAATAAAATGATTTTTTTAAAAAAGAAAAAATCTTTAAAAGATTTAATCATTCTTCCATCTTTTCTTTAAAAAATAAAATCGGAGCAAGAATACTCCTTATGGAATGGCTCATTATCTTGGAACAACTCAGATATTCACTGTCTGATTCCTCTCTGTGATTACTTCTCATTCTCACATATATCAGTCATTAAATGCTGTCTTTGGAGTAAGGATCATAATTCCAAATATATAAGTAATAAAGGTCTCTCATATATGCCATATATCTTTAGAAGGGGAATAGCTAAAATTATTAACAGTGGCTCTCACAAAATGTTATACAGTTGTGCATTTTTCTAAATTTTTAACTATAGGTATGTGGTATATTTATAAAAATGCTTTATGATCACATATCAGAAGTATTAATGAGTTGCTATTTACTACAGAACTTCAGCCAATTGGAGGCCAAAAGGATTCTTGACTCCTGTTCTGTCTTACTTCAAATATCATGGTCAAAATTCCCCTCTAGCACACAATCCTAAGTTGCTCCCCTGGCCCTGGTAATCTTTCAGTGAATGATAATGAATATTCAAATAAACATTCCAATAAGCATTCAAATGTTCATCTATCCCATACCATCCAGTAGATCATAAAGTCCTTGAAAACAAAAAAAGTATGTCCCATCCCTGTATGGTATAAAGTGATACATATACCAAATGCTTGATAAGTAGGTATAGACAAAGAATTTTTATTAATGATAATTTCCCATGGTCTTTTCCTGAATTAAAAATAAATCAGCCCTTCTATGCAAGGAAATGTGCAACTTTTCGTTTTTTCTACTTGTCCATCAGGAAATTTTTCTTCCAAAGGTGTGGATTTTTATTACTAAGATAGCCTCACATTTCATGTCCCCTCTACCACAGCAAAATGCCTCACTTAAGCATGAACTTTATCCTCCTACGGACACTGAAGAGAGGAATGCTGCTTAGAGATAATCCATTTTGTGTCTGCCTGAAGCACAAATGCCCTGATGTGCTCATCCAACCTCTGCCTGTAGAAGATTAGTGCCCAGGGGTTGCTTTTTGGCAAGGCTGTTTGGAAAACAGCAAATTATTAGAATGTGATTATTAAAATAAGCTGAAATCAATCTCTCTTATTATTTGTAGTCAAGTCTTCTAGACTCACCATTTTTTTTTCACTTAATTTCTCCAAAAAATCATTTTAGGTGAACCAGGTTCTCTCTGCTTGTTTTAGCTAACTGATGTATGAAACTAAGCTGGCTACCTAAATTTCTCTCCTTAGCCCACATTTTTACAAACTCTCCATTGTGAATTCAATGGGGGTTTACATATCAGATCACAATTCTTGAATCAACAACTTAAAGAACTTGTCAAACTTCCCAATGCCTTGTTCGATTTCTAAACCTCTTTCTCCTGAGACTATCCATCACCTGAGTTAATACCCTTCTGCCTTTAGTGTAAACCTCCCGCCGCCCCTCCCATGCCTGGCAACCATCCAAGTCTTTCTTTTGGTAGGAAACCCTTTCCTTGTCTTTGGTCTCATGCAATACGTCCTGTTGGCTAAGGTCACTGAGTGTAATGTCCTCCAAAACCATCCCTGGTATGAGGTGCTTTCCAATTCCCCCATTTTTTAACCTCACGTAGGATTCCCTTTCGCCATTTACGTCAGTTTGGTTGTTTCCATCTTCGTGCTACTGTTTTGGGGTTCCTGGATTGGGATGACCTGGGTTCTTTGCTTTATAGTGTTGAAAGGATTCACACTGCAGAACCACTTTTACAATCCAAGTGACTTTCCACGGAGGAACTGGAAAGTTTCAGGTACTACAGTCTCGAAAAGGTACACACTATTTCGGGAAAGCATGCAGTCACGAGGAGCCCCACAGAGTTCACGACAGACAATGAAATAAACACATGGAAAGAATATCAGAACTGGGAAATCGAAGCCCACACATGTAGGGCTAGGAAATCCCAGAGGGCTGGGAGGCTGAGCTAGTCCTGGGCGGGGCACTGGGTGGGCAGGCAGGTGAGTGCACGCCCACCTGCAGAAGGCCCTCCGCCTACACTATGTACCTGAGGAAGAGCAGGGTATAAAAGGGTTTCAAGAGTAATGATGGCAACAAATGTGCAAATGGGGTTTGCATACAATTAACATGTGCACTGATCATGATAGGAGTTGTACAACCCCCAATAAAATGATTTATATGTAAAAAGAGAGCTGATATCAAGGGCTCAATGGGAGGTAGGAAGGAAGGGAAATATAGGGAGCTGGAATTGGGGGGCCTAAGTGGAAGGAGCATATTTTGAGAGTGATGAAAGCAACAAGTGTGCAAATGAGATCTGCACACAACTGATGTATGTATGGATTGTGAGGGAAGGTGTGTGAGTACCCAATAAAGTAATTCATTAAAAAAGAGGGGGGAGGGAAACAACTTCTTTTTTAAAAGGAGCTTATGCCAAGGGCTCAAGTGGAAAATGTTTGTGGAACATCAAGTGGAACTGTATGTGGCAACATGTGTGCAAATGTGCTTGATACAGATGATGTACTGAATGTCATAATAGCTATAAGAGCCCCCAATAAAATTATTTTTAAAAAATTTTTAAAAGGAAAGTAAATTTCTAGAAAATAATCATGGCAACATGTGTACAAATATACTTGATATAATTGATGTATGGATTGTTATAAGATCTGTAAGAGCCCCCAATAATATGATCTTTTAATAATGCTTTTAAAAAAGGGTCTGCATTGAGAACAGGCAGGGCTACATGGCTGGCTTGTAATGTCTCCTCCTCCCCTGCTGGTGGGGATGTGGTTGAGGGTTTGGGCTGATCTTCTTGCCTGTGGTTAAGCGTACCCATGTGATGTCATGGGCCTTGGTGGCTTTAGGATTAGGGACCACTTATGCTAGGGACTTAGTTTGCACATGCCCAGTTCTGGATTTTCCCCACAGGTGCCCCATGGTGCTTGATTTCCCTGCAACACCTCTGATGTGGCCCCATGTAGGCATGGGGGAGACAAGCCCATGTCCCTAATCTAGTAAACTCAGATGTGTTTATATCTGCCCTTGTCTTCAGCCTATTTATAATTTCATATCTTGTGTTTGATATGTGGAATTATGTGAAGATGTTGGTCGGGGTAACACCAGACATTATAAAAAAATGTATCTTGTCTCAAATATGATTGAATTTCACTCTTGTAGCAGTTCAAGACAGGTGTTCTTGGCTGGCAGCCAGACTCCTTGTGTTAGTGTGACGAATGTCTAGAATCCCAACTATCTAACCCCATCGGGTTTTATAGTATTTGTTTGCATCCGACAGATGGAAAGGAAAAGGGCATGGAGAAGATAGACCTACTTCATAAAATCTCTTTCTTGAAAGCAAAACTTATTCCTCAAACTCACATTCCAAGACTGAGAAATACAGCACAATAAAATAGCTACCTTGACATGCAAGTAGGTGGGTGAGAAAGAACGCTTTGGGAAGACTGGTCATCAATTCCAGGGCCATCGTGTTTCCTGAAATAACCCTTTGTAATCAAATGGGAGCACCCTTTAAACTGTCCAGTAGCCATCTCTGATATAGTGTGAGGGTAAATTGGATTTAGCAACACATCGTACAGACAACCACATACTGCAGATGACAGAACAACCTATTTACAGCACTTCCTTTTTAAAATCGCTTTGCAGGTAGCACTGTCTGATTTCCACCTTTCTCAGAATGTTCTACTGGTTCTATTAAAAGAGGTGTCCACTATTTTATCTGACCTTCAAATAAAACTGGTGAATATTCTCTGGCACAGAACTTTAATAGCAGTTTGTGCGGCTGCCACAGTGTCGTCATATGCATTCCAATTTCTGAGATTTTAAAAGGTGAATGAGTGCCTCTAGGAATGATGATGTATGTGATCTGCTGTCAGGAAAGGAAGGTCAGCCAAACACACCTCACCTTGTGTATCTTTTTCTACACCAGATCAATTCTTTTTGTCCCATGTACTGATAGCTTCTAGGGAATGGCCTTGCAATGTGGAAACGTCCCAGTCACAAGAAGGTCTGCTAATAGGATGAGTATATTGCAGGGAATATGACTGGCGACTATGATAGTGTTTAAGATTCGCTCCTGGAATGCTATCCGTGAAATTTGTCTGGGTTTGATAGAAAAATAAAACTATATTAATAATAACTAAAAATAAGTTTACTAAAATTGAATCACAGTCACATGGTAGACATTTAATAATAGAGGGTATAATGAGTTCTAAAAAAGCAGAAAATTATCTCTACAGAAGATTTATGAACTTACTTTCTGCTACTTCTTTCAAATTATAAAAAGACATCTTCAAGCTGCAACATGTTCTCTCAATGATCTCTCATAGGCTATAAAGGTGTTGCTGTAAATTATGCCAATGGACTGTGACAAAATATAGCTATGCTATTGGCAAAACTGAAGTTGCTAGGAAGCTTCTTTTAACTACCAATATATACTGAGAAAGATTTATATCAAAGGATAGTCTATTTAGTGTTGGTTTGTTTAGTATGGGGAGGATGTACTAGAACTGACGATAAATTGGGCAAGACAGAATGAAGGGGCTCTCTAAATTGTCAGGGGGAAAAATAATAGTCTCAGAGTTTCCACTAGTTTCCAGCATGAAATTTCACTATTCTTAGCACCTCAAACTAAACAGAGAAGGCAGAGTTGCTTTTAATTAGGTAAAATAATCAATAGATATTTTAAAATGTTGGGATCCATTAGCAAAACCTATAGCCCCCAATAGGTACCATTTCAGCAAAGGCAGAATGCTGAAGGGATGAGCAGAGTTCCTGGTATAATAAAAAATCAACAAAACAAACTGCCCACTATGGAGTTAATGCTGACTCATAGTGACCCTAGGGCACAGTATATAATTCCCCTGTATGGGTTTCTAAGTCTCTTTTGGGGAGTAAAAAGCCTCATCTTTCTCCCTGGGAATCGCTAGTGGTTTCAAACTACTAACCTTGTGATGTGCAACTGACTCATAACCACTATGCCACAGTTCCCCTAAATGTTCTTCCATATAACTCAAATCTGAAGCATAAGTCACCCCCAAGACTCAACTTTGAGTCAAGACAAAGACAGGCCTATAAACTGAATAGGGCCACCAGGCGCTATGCACATTTAGAATGACCGATCCCATGGGTTCAAATGGGTAGCATTTACTCAGAAGCTAGGAAAGAAGGATAGATGAATACAGATCCACAGGAAAGAAGTGGGATGAGGGTTATTCTGTTGTGGGGAATGTGATCAGTGTCACAGAGCATGATGTCATGATGCATATGGGTTACTGAAAGGAAAGCCAGTTTGTTTTGTAGACAATCACTCAAATTACAATATAAAGGTTTTTTTTTTAAAAAAGAAAGAGAGCTGAAGGTCAGTCTGAGCAATATAGAAACCATGCCTGCATCAGTGATAAAACCTGCAGAACTAAAAAGTACACATCGATGAAGAGGGGGACACTCGTTTTTTTGTAAGTCTCCCCATTTCTCGCATCCATACCTCTTGGAAAAATCTTAGAACAAAGAATTTCTCATCTCCCACTGTTCAACAGGGAAAGAGCAAGAGCATCATGAAGTTTCTTCCTATTTTCTTCCTTTTGAATCACTGTTACACTATCTAGACACCTACATTGTGATACCACCTACCCTTTCAGCATTGTCTTCCTTGGCAGTGGAGAACAAAAACTTTGAAGTAGCCTCTGAAGTGTGACTGTGCCTCTGTGATAAGTGACCAGACCCTGTTTCTGAGAGGAAAAGAACTTCCACTTGAACTTGTAGGAAATTTTCACTTCTGTGGGCTATATTGGGGGGGGGAGGTACACTGGGGGGCACAAAGGAAAGCTCAGCAGACTTTTGGAAACTGACTCTTGGTTTTTTGAAGTTACTTACTCATTAGGGGTGGGGGGCATGACACATTTTTAAGAGTTTGAATTTCTTTTCAAAGAGGAAGCATGGAGTCAGACTCCACACACATGCTAATTCAATTACCAGAAGAAATTGAAATTAGAAAGCAATGGAATCCCCCCCCCCCTCCCCAAAGACCCTGGGGTAGGCCTGGCTGAGTTGGAGAGGGTGTGGGGGCATGCAGATTGAAGCTGTGGAGGAGGAGAGAAGGAGAAAGAAGTCCATGGAACTCCAGCCTGCAGGAAGTGACTATAAATCCTTAACCCTTTAAGCACTGCAAAGTGATTAAACTCACCTCTTTAGACTAGCCTTAAGAAATAATACAGAGAGGTGGAAAAAAGAAAAAATAGAAACTCGCAAAACTGCACGTAGGACGCCATGAACCCATTCACATGGCATCTGATGGGCTGCTCTCAGTCAGCATGTGAGACATATATGTGTTCTGCCTGCGGAATTGGAGAAGGGTATGAACTGTTAGAAAGCAGAAACCTGTCTCATGTTTGTCCGGAGGGATTGAACTAAGAATAATGTGAAGAAAGTGGTGGATGGTTTCTGGAAGAACAGCTCTAGAAAAGGAGTATAAAGGGGCATTCTGTGGGATTTCTGAGGATTTTCTTGGATTATATTCCACTACTATGTACTCAAGGCAGATATAACACATGTATGCAAGACTCTAGAGGCATTTCCTGAAAACTTTTCCTTGAGTTTTTCCCCTTTCCATCTTACATCTTAATGCCACTACAATAGTTTGTCTAAGGAAGGTCAACATAAGATGTTTGTGTATCTTTCAAGAGATTATTTATATAGAACCAATATAGATGATTTCAGAGTTTTTGCTTCATTTTTTCTGTCATTGTTTAAATTTTTCTCTAATACTTTCAATACATATTTTGGACATTTCTGAAAATGCCACTTGATGCAATCTTCTTTTACTTTTTAAATTTAGACAATTTCAAGTGATAACATAGCTCATGTAATTGTTTCAATAGACAATTGGGAGCTATGTACAATAAGCATCTGGAAAAGGAATACATCAAGTGACAAAAGAATATGATGAAGGAAAACTAAACAAAAGCCTAGCCAATAGAAATATATGATAAAATTAGGATTGTTAAATGAACAGTCATCTGCAAGAATAATAATCCTAAGACTTTGAATTTCTAAAGCATCATTATCACCATTATTAAGATTTTTATTAATAGGTCTCATTCTAGGAAGAGCCAAAGAAAATAAACTACTGTCTGGGGGTAATTTGTTCCTCCATATGATATGAATAGCTTTTCTTGGACGACAGGATTCCATCTTAGAACTGGGAAGAGATTATCTCTGGGGAGTTCATGCTCACATGAAGGCAGCAGCAGCGGCAGCAGCTGGGAAATAGAAACTTGCAGGGTTAACATATATCCTCAGGATGCGCTGGTCCCCTGCAGCTCACAGGACCTCTGTTGACTTGCAGTACATTCTCAAGTTAGTGCAGTCCCTCAAAGTCTCCTGATGACCTGGAATACACTCATATTTATGCCTGAAGTTATAGAAATTCAGTTTTCCCCCCAGAAGTGCAGCTGAAAGAGCAAAGATTTGATATTGAATAGCTTTATTTCAGATTACCTGAACATATAATAGAAGAGAGTAAGATAAGGAGCTGTTCTTTCTTTCAGACTACCTTTTACTTCCTATATTTCCTCGAGGGTCCTTCTGGACCCTTGCTGCAGAATATGTGCCTTTTGTACATGCTTATCACATCAGAACAAGTCAGTGAACACCTTCTCATGGGCACAAACCCATCAACTCTCTGTTGGTGTTGCCTAAATGTCGAGAGCAGGGTATTTGTAGCCAAACCAGTCTGATCATCATGTCCCTGCTTTCCCATATGTAATAGAGATAGTGTTGAATTTAAAGAAAGCAGCTTCAAACATTGAATGACACACAGGAGTCACTGTAAATGCCCAACAAATAATAGCCCTAATATTATTCAATGTTCTGCCTAAGGAATAATAAGGATGTCTCATAAATCAAAAATCAGCCAAATACATTTCATGGAGGTATGCCAACTGAAGATGATACCAATCATTTCAGAATAGAATAGTGTTTCATCGGTTTTCTGAGGAGTCTGTCATCTTATGGAGGTCATCCTTCTGTGGTTGCACTGGGCAGGCTCAAATAGCTAACCATTTAGTTATTAGTCAAGAGCAAATCATGTGCAACAGGCAAGAACTTTGTTAGTTTCTGTAAACTGCCTTATCACTGAGCAAGCGGTTTCCAATGCCCTCGTGCAGGAGAGCTTTTAATTTGAATGAGTTCATTGTTTCATCACGGGCTTTTGTTTGCAACAACTAAAACCACCATAATCCAATTTCAAAACATGGAAATGATGCAGAAGAATGAACTTCGTAGGCAGCAATATTTCTCAGTTGGACCTTAAAGCAGTGTGGTTATTAGAAGAATAAGATGAGTGACCTATGGAATCTTAGATATTTTTAGTAGCTACATTTTAAAAATTTTAAAATAACAGGTGAAATTAAATTTAACTTAATACATCAAAGTA